>UELX01001875.1:0-37303 GCA_900480035.1 Eupelmus urozonus
ATATATAATAAAAGCATTGAAATAACGATTTTTTTTCGTCAAATAGGTGTAGAATTTTCATAACGATTTCCTTTTCGAAAAATACGAACACTCTTACGTACGATATTCGTGAAATATGGACAAAAGTGCGAAACATTTTTAACTGTGTAATTTTATACAAACTGTTAAACCGGAATTCTATTAGTGTAAATATTTCTATTAATAGAATATTTAAAACTTAAAAAAACCGTATTACCGATTTCCACTAAAAACTATCGCATCTAATAAACTATTATCAATTTAACTACCTCCGCCCAGCAAAAAAAAAAACATAATCTCACCCTTCAAAACATTCCTCGGTAGCGCACACACAAACTCCTCCCCCACACATCCCAAAGAAAATAAACCGCCGGCGCAACACAGCTCAAAAATCAGTAAAACTCACAAAACAGCAAACACGGCTTCCCGGAACAGATAAGACTCACTTCGTCCCCAACTTATATACATACCTACACTCGCCCAAAATCGAACGCCGGCTCACGTGTGAACCAGTCAAAGGGGTGTCCGTCTGAAAGCGACCGCTCCGCATCCACACAACTATATAAACACACACGTAGCCGGGCATGCAGCTAGGCCTTGCCCCTACTTATATGTATATAGATATACACAGATGTATAAGTGCAGGCGCGCGCGCGCACGTCAGGACTGGAAGCTCGCTCGGGTTTGAGTCGGAGCCGAGGCGCTTAGTCGGCGTGCGGCCGCGCGCGGGAAAACATATACGGTGGGAGAGTGAGCGCGATGAGCGCGCTGGATTGCGAATGTGCTGAAAAGTTTATTTGGTGAAAAGGATCGAGTATCGGGAGAGAAATTGAAGGTTTTTTTATTGGTGATTGGAAGTGAATGCTGAGAAGTTTTGCTGGAGGTGTTTGCGGTAGTTTAGTGGTAATTGGATTTTCTTTTTGCTGTGAGAGTGACAGTGCGGAGGTGGATGGGGATTTTAATTTGTGCATTGGATTCGACGGTTGGAAGCTGGATACTTTGGAGGTTTTTGTTTAATTTGATAGGATCTTGCTGTGGATGTGTTGTTTGTATTACTACTGTTTTTATTTTATTTTTATTTCTATTTTTTTTATTTATTTTATTAATAAACGTTAGTGGATTTCGCTAAGCCTATTTTGTTAAATGTTTATACATAATTTAACAATGGTGTAATAGTTTTTTAATTTTTAAATTTAATAAATATTTTGGATTAAAATAATCATTTAAACAATTCTAAAATATTTTTTTTTACTTAATTAATTGCAGTTTTATTAAATAGTAATTCCTTTTTATTTACGTACTTAGTTGGCCGATTTTTGTATGTTAGCATTGCCGAAACATTTCTGTTTTTCATTCTCTTAAGAACTTGCAAATTTATGTGCACAAAAATAACAAGAGACGATATTATGAATACAATAAATTAAGAGTCTGCAGCGTCCCAAGAAAAGTTTCTTTTTCTCTGCCCCCTATAAACGTATCGTGACATTATCTTTTCAAATAAAACTAATGACTGGAAAAATTCATACATATAATATATTACATTTATATCAATCGAGTGAGAATAAGTTTTAATTAAGTTTTCAATTATAATGAAAATCAAATTTTCCGATCGATACGTACAAAATTTAAAAGAAACAACACTCATAGGAAATTACTCAATCTACCTTAAAAAAACGCATTTATCCGTACTTCCATCCGGCAATAAAATGTTCTCACGCTCGTAAATATTTCATAATCAGGCCAGTTTTACGTCTCCGTTCACTTCGACCGCTCTTAGCCTACATTACAATCGTCGACAAATCCAAACTGAAACTAACCATCCACAACTCAGAAAAATAAATGTAAAAAAAGCCAAAACTATTACCATAATTGCACGCGCGTCGCATAACAAAACAGTGAATAATAGCACGATGCGTTCGCATCGTACAGTGACGCGCGATTTGATTTTCCGTCATAGTCGCGCTATATGCTCGAAAAACAAAAGGATCCGTTAGAGAGCAGGCCTATTTGTACGCGGCTAATCGCTGCCGGGAAATGATGGATGCCGCGCTGAGTTTTTTTATATTACATGCTTATATGTATCGGGAGCAGATTGGCAAGTGCATGCGCGGAGGCTGAATAGAGCAGTGCGATGTGGTTTGATGAATCGAAAGCGAACGACGATTGGCTGTGGGTTCGGTGGGAATGTTGTGAAATTTGTATGTGGAGCTGCTTTTTTATAAAGATTGTTTTGAAGAATTAATATGAAAGGATTTTTAATATTTTTTTATTATGAAGAAAAAGAGAATTTTGTTGCATGAAATTGTAATGTTATATTTCGGGTAATTATGAATAACGTCTTTCAAAAAAATAGATAATTTATACTAATTTATATTAAAACTGTATACGTGATTAATGAACCGATATTCTGAAATTAAGTTTGCAAAAGTTTCCGTTTTATAATCAACTTATACGCTTCCGATCTTGATATAAGTTCTAAAAAAAACTCTTACCGACAAATCCATTATAGTATGAAATTAAACGCCATTTATTTACTATTTCATCTAATTTGTATAATGGTCTACCTATCTCCAAGTCTAGATTAGATAATTAAAAAAAATTAGTTTACCTATTCTACAATCAATTAGAGAAAATTGAACATGCAACATTTTAATTATTTTACCCTCACCGTGACATCGAAAAATTCGCAGTTTTAATTCGAGAAAATGTAAGAGTGTAATAAACAAAAATGTAGACTTATAAATAAACAACTAATAGTTGCTAATGTGAAGTTTACAATTAAAATATGCGAAGAGTAAATACCACTATAGGATCTTTATCTTGATGTGGCTTATCACTGCGAATTATCAACTCAACGAATTGCGATAGTGTCTTCTACAGATATAGTACTTAAAAAGCCTCTCTGACATAAGTCGACGAATCCGAGAGTGCCTTATTACAATTCTTACAAAGTTTTCGTTGTTTATTTCGATGTGTAGATTTTTAATTATATGATTATATGATTTTTAATTATTCCGATTTACTTAAAAAAGTAATTAGCATGTTTTACTTGGTTTTCGAGATATTTTGAATATCTTAGTTGAATTAATTAAAGCTGTTTATATATTCATTCATTTAAATCTCTCTGTCGAATTTATTTCTTTAAATTTTTTAATTTAAATTACATACATACGTGTCAATTTTGATAATAACTTTGTCTTTAATATAGTATGATATAAATCAACATATTAGAATTATGTAGAATACAATAAATTTTTGCATACCCTACTTAATTAATATAAAATTTATATCAGAAAAGAATATTTAAAATCTGTTTAATCTGTTTTTTCAATTAATTTTTTAATTTCAGTTAAAACTAATCCCAACATCAAATACCAACTACTTAAGCTAAATCAAACTACTAGTAAAATTAATATGTAATATATTTTGCTACTGTGGTCGGAGATCTTAACGTATTCTCAGTAAAAAAGATGAATAGTCATGCGTCAAACGCAACGCCGCATTTAATATGTCGAGCAAAAATGCATTCGCTACATTTCCGCAATCCTTTATTTATACCGCCGCAGTTTTTTATCAGCTTTGAAGTTTCCTGGTTTCCTGGGTTCCTTAAAGGAAATTTAAAACAATATTTCTGATAAAAAATTTTATATCAAAATTAATTTTAAATAGTTTCTTTATATTTTAACATAAAATTTATTTTAAAATTAAAAAAAAATTATTAAGTTAGATTGCAAATGCAATTGTTAGCCTAAATTAATATCTCTTAATTATGCACAATAAATAGTAAATTAATTAATTTTCACATTAGGTGTATTTATAATATTCGCACAAAATAAGCATAGTTTTAAGTATATACTTTCAAGAAAAAATATACGCACACCAGTCTCTCAGCAAAACCATCGCTGCTCTAGTCAATGAAATAACACAAAACCTCGCTCCTTCGCGAATTTCGCTCAAAACAAAACTCGCCCAGCCAAAGGAAGCTTGTGTATACAGCTGACGAAATCTGCTGAAAGCTCGACGCGCAGTGACGAATATATAACTAATAACAAAGCGAGCGCGAGCTAAGAAACAGGTTCGTCCTTTCCCGCGCTTGAGACAGTATTATAGGCAAAAATCTGTCAACCAGATGTGCAGGCAGCCAGCGTAGAGGAGGTGACAAAAAAAAGGGTGCGAAACCTCCCCGGTTCGGTCGATTACTGAAGAGTCGACGCGGAAATTTTAGGTTTCATTGCGCGGAACGAAGTCGAGCTGGATTCCCACGGTGAAAATGACGAGCGATAAGTTTTAATTGATATTAAGTGAGATGGTTCGGGCGGTGGTTGACAAGGAGGTTTTAATGAGAACGAAGTATGTGCGTGTTTTATCGAAAGTGTTTTGTCCGTTATTGGAGATATTAAAATTTAAAAAGTAATTTTAGTGTAATTACAGAAAACTTTATTAATTATCGTAAAAACAAAGTATATTTTTTAAAAGTATTTTTATCTTTCTGGATTAAAATCTAATTGAAACTCTATTTGTAGTAATGATAAAACTTACCATGGAATATTTAACATAAACTTAACAACAATAATAATCAACAGCAACTAAACTTAACAATAACTCCACAATTTTTAAACAAATTAATTTACTATTCAAATTAGATTACAAAACAATGTTAAACACAACCAGTAGATACTCCCAGTAAATCTTATATTTTTATTTTAAAACGACCTGTGTCTCAGGGTTAAAACAAAAAACGGAATCAAAAGGTCTTTCGTTTATTTTAAAATCGTGACCAAATCCCTTCATTATCTGTCGGCGTCTATTTCGGCTACCAAATACAAACTAATACACGGCATGTTGAGAGCATGCGCCTGCCTACCGGCTGTTTATATTCGTGTACAAGCTTTGGCCCAATGAAAATACATTTTTAGCTCTTATGGTAACTAATTACGTCCGGAAGTCAAATAGTACGACTGGTGTTCATTGTTAGTACAGTAGAAATAAATAATAAATAATTAATTATAAATTAACATTATTTTTAATATCCATATAGATACCTTAAAAAAAAGATTAATTGATTCCAAAAATTAATTGGTTCACTTAAATGTTTATATAAATTTATTTAAGTTATTTGAACCAACTAATAATTTTATTGGATCAATCTACACTTAATTGAATCATTTTGATATTTGAATTAATTATTTCATTAAATCCTTTTTCTTAGCAAATAAAAACTTAACAAGACTTTACCATACTTGAATTAAATAAAAAAATTATATTAAAATTTAGAAGATCGAACAGACTTCATGCGACTAGCATAAGTCAGCTTCTTTTTTAGCCAGCACTTCTCAGCTCTCTATCTCAATTCACCGCAAATATTCGAAAAATCCTCAAAAACCACCTCGAGTCACGCCCCCTCCAAATCCATCCGAAAAAAATAACCGTCTTATCGCACTTTAAAAATGTCCCAGCTTCTCTCGATCCAGCCGCCACCTAAAATACACTCAAGGCGCGCGCATCTAGCGCGTTATATTACGGTCCTTTCTAATCCGAGCGCCGCGCCTAAAATACACCTCGCGTGCGCGTGCCGCTGCACGCCGCGGACATACAGCGCATTACGTATCCGCGCGGAAGCGATCGGCTTTTATAAATCGGATTGTAAATAAGCCGGGCTAGCTGCGATTTCAAGTTTCGACTTGATTGACCAAATGGACAGAATGGCGATTGAGGTATGCGATGCAGGGGGGATTGGAGGTTTGTAAATACCGAGTTGGATTATTGGCTGTGGATCGATCGGCGAGAGTTTTCACGGGCGTTGTTGATTGTTAGTGTGGGAAGGGGGTATTTTTGGGATCGGTTGGGTGGAAGGAGGTTTAGAGGAATTTTTAGATTTGATGATTGTTTTTTTGATTTTTATTGAGGATTTGTTGTGTCTTGTTTTTTATATAAAGTCAGAAATTTTTTCATATAATAATTGGACGATTCGTAAGTTTTTATGATAAATAAATAAATAAACCTTGAGTCGGTTGTATTTTTGTCGATTTATGCATCGTTTTCCGTGAAAATAACCGTGAAAACAATCGTTAAAGTTTTGATAAAAAATGAAATTATCTACTCGAAACGTAATGAATCATCGACGACAGCCTTTGAAATGATTAGCTGTAATCACATAAAGAATTGGAAAAATAGAAGATAAGCTGCAAAAAGCTAATTGCTATTTTCAATATTTAATTTGCATGACTTTTTTAATCTTCTTTTTTTTGTAACAAGTAGAGTGCTAATTTGTTATATAATTTATTTCTCAAAATTAAAGTTTGTAATAATTTATCTAATTGAGTGTAAATCTACAAATAACAGATTGCATATCATCTCACTATAAAAAGTTAAATAAGTATCCAATAAAGCAACTAAAGAGAATAGCACTTCTCTAAATACCAACAAACAAACAAATTTTTTCTATTTTTACTTCCTTTGTAACTATTTCATTAAATCCGAATCTTTTTTCAGCAAGCAAAAATGTCGAAAAGGTGATAAGCGCCGCTGGCAATTCTGCTGATACAAACTGATACAAGCCAAAGAAACACTAAAACAATGACAACTGTACTGGCGAACGATTCGATGGCGAACGTCGTTAGTTTGGGCGAGCAGGCAATCCAGTTTCCCAGACCGGTCACCTTATTTGCCGCGACATGTGCCATATTGTTCAGCATCGTCGGCGTCCTAGGTAATATATGAAATGCTTCTTGTTTTATTTTCACGATTTTCACTTTGATGATGCATATAACTATATGCAATTCAACTGGTGGTAATGGATTGTCGTTTACTTAGCTAATTTCTTGGAGAAAATTACTTTAATTGGGATATTATCGTTTTGTTTGTTCAAAAGCAATTTGCAGAATCATTAGTTAGGTTCTATTTGTTAGAGCTTAAAAGGATTATATAAACAGTAATAATAATTAAATATCGGTATAGTAGTACTGCATTACCGTCATTTTGAACGTTTAAGATCTTACGCAAAACTGAATCAACTCACAAAATCTCATAGACATACATTATTCCAAATAATTCAGATATAATAAAAAAAACAAGAAACTATAACCCAGCCCTAAACAGCGATAAGTAGATCAAATCAATCAAATCCCTTCATCACCCTCCCCCTAATCCAAAATCAATTTTCTAATCAAATCTCGCCTGACAGCCGAATCTTCTAATTGAATATTCCGAATCGATCGCGCAGTGATGCGTGTCCAGAAGTCCATAAATCATCGCCGTGCGTGTATAGCTACCGATCTTGAATCACCCTCTAACATGCGCTCACGATTCTAACAATTACGGCCTATCTAATTGGCTAAAGTAGTCCCTGGTTTTTGTTTTCTCTTTTTTTTTCAGCTCGTCTAATGCTTTCGTTTAGAAAGACTATCTTGAAAATGTACTAGACCTTCGATCTAATCAGATCTATTTTTTGTAATAAAAAAAAGTAATTAATGTTAGAAAAGTAAAACATTTGACAGTATTAATTTTGTCGTAGGCGGGTTGCTTTTAATAAGGTCTGACTATGATGGAAATATATATCATAAATAAGGAGGAAGTGTAAATTATACCTATAAAACTTTAATACTTTAAATTACAGTTTTAGGTCAGCCCTTTTCACAGTTACACGTGTCATATTTTTTATGAGCGAGTGCTTTGATATGCCGCGCGATGCTGAAAAAATTTTGATGTTTTAATAAAATAGTTTATACTTATAAACTACAGGATGCCTATAAATTTATGTTAAATATTGAAATATTGTTAAAACTTTAATTCTAACAATTTTAATACAATTTCTTTGATGCTAATACTCCGCTATATTAGAGAAACTATTCTTATATCAAAGCATCGACGGCCAATGTGTCACAAACCGACGGGCTAAATATAATCCGCCCTACTGAATAATCATAAATAAAATATAATCAAAAAATTACCTTTATTTAACAAACCAACCAAACAATCGCCCAATTCACCCTAAACCCATAACAACAATTCTCAAAACCCACCCACCAAAATCTAAAATAAAAAAAAAACTGATGCAAGAAAAGTCCATGCAAGCGCAAAGCGCATCTGGAGCACACGGCCACACTCGGCGGGACAAAAACAACACAGCAAACGATCCATCTCTCTCTCTCTTTCTCTCTCTTATTCGAGAGCGAGAAAGGAATTGATATCGCGCGATGAAGTCATAATTAAACTAGACTCGGCGTATACTCCGGCGATATACGCGCACGCGCTCGTCAGCGTAAATGAGCTTAATGAGATTCCGCGCGTAATAAAAAGAAAAAGACGGAGTGAGAGAGAGAAAAAAAAAGCAGCGGCGTGCGTATAAGTGTGAGTCAACGAAAGAAGAAGAAAGACCGGTGTATACGAGCGCTACATTGTCTTTTTCGTTTGTGTTTTTTTTTTCTTTTTAAGGCCGGGTATATAATGTGGTGCCTCACTGATTTGACGCTGCGGATCGCGCTGGAGATTGAGCGTATATATGCGATGAAGCGATAAGTATATAGTAATGTTGAAGAGGTGATGTTGGTTTTGGAATGGTTTTTGTAAATTACGCGCGGGGAGAGTTTAATGGGAGATTAAAGATAACAGTTTGTTTGTGATTTCTACAGAATGTGGAGGATTTTATTCTTTTTTTTTACGGTTTAAGAAGAATTGAAAGTTTTGGTAATTTTTTTATATACTTAAACAAATTATTACATGACGTAGTTCGATAGCACACGTGGTAAGCAACACGTATAAATTCTTGAAACTCGTTTTGATTTGTATGTCGTTTTTATGCTGTACTTAAAAAGGATTATCGAGCCACTAATTCGAATACTAGTTATCTAAGCAAAAAATTACGCATATACGCAATAAAAATAATTAAGTGCGTAGGTCGGAGGAGGAAAAATGTTAAAAGAAAGTAAAGAGCTTTCTCGAGATTATATTGAAGGCAATTGCTATCGTTTATGCGTTTGCGCATCTTACGATTGTACTTTGCACTCGATAAAAAGAAAAACAGCTCTTTACATACCACCGCCAATTGATACCCCATTACATTCCAAGTAGGTCTCAATAAGAGTGCATTATTCTCGCAACAGATACGCATAAAAATATGAAAACTCTACCAAAAAATCACTAATTGTTCTTTCTCGATTTCCCAATCATCTCATGTCCATAATTCAAAACTCACACACCTTCTGCCCAAAAATATTAGTAACAATCAACTCATCGAAAATCTAGCACGCGGCCAGCCCGACGGAAATTAAAGCGAATCAATCTCTAATTGTCCCACGAGATAAGCTTAATCAGTCGCTCCTTTATTTTCCTAATAATCAGCTTGGCTTTCCTATACATGCCCCCACACGATCGAGCCGGAGCACGGCTGGCAATTGAACGGAATTGGCTGAAGCCGCTTGGCGCCTCAGAACGCTATAAAAGCTTGCACGTGTTTTCCGAGCGCGCGCGCGGCGCTTAACCTTTGCCGCCGCTTTTATTATCACCGACGCTTGGTGCGCCGCTGTACTTGGCGGTTGGGGTTTTAGGAGGTTTTTTGTTTTTTGGTGAGCTGCGGGAAGGTTGTTTTGAGGACAGGTGAAGGAGTGTTGTCAGAGTGTGCATTGTTTAAATGGAAATGATTGTCAGTGGCTGGGGTTTTGAGTACAGGGCGTGGAACGATAAGTGGCCTTGTTCGATAAAATGTGAATGCGAGTGTGAGTGGTGAATCATTGTTAATGTTAAATTTTTAAAGCGAGTTGGTAAAATTTAAGATATTAATTTAATGAGGAACTCCTAAATACTGTATTAAACGTTTTGACATTACATTTAATGCTCGTTCGTTTACTGGTAGCAAAATTTTCGATACGTACATTAAATTAATGTAATTAAATTAAAATTAAAATATTCGATAATTTCATAATGCAGATTCCGACTATTGTAATGAAACAATTTACTGATTAATTTTTTGCTTCAATTACAAAATAATTGTACAATGTATTATATATAGTTTATTATTAAATCTTAAAAGTGTTCGAAAAATTTTAAGCAAGAGATCAAAATTTATTTGAACAACAAAAGCAAAAACCTTAAATTAGTTCAAAATCAATTAAACAAATCCAACTCACTAAACCTCAAACCGCACTATTTCCTCGCCAACAGCCATCAAACCAAAAAAAAAATCAAAATTAAACGAAACCACGTCCAAATTGAGTCTTCTCATGCCTCATAATCAAATGAAAGAGAAATCAATGAAGAGCCAAGCCTCGCTTTTGCAACCGCTCGAATTCAAGCTCGTTGAGCGCGCGCATTCGCGCGGTTCGAGAAAACCGAGATGACGCGGCCAGGGCGTGACAAATTGCCATTCGCTCTCGTTTGCTGTATACTCGGAGGCTTGGAAAACGATGTCTCCGTGACATCATCCCAAGCGGCGTGTTAATTTCGTTACCGAACATTTTAGATAAGACTTGGCGAGTACTTCATGAAATTTTTAAAGAGAGCTTTTACGTTTTCTGACGCCTTGCTTTTCAGAGCTTAGGTTTGTTTTTGCAAGTTTTTTTTTATTTCTTATATCTACGCGTATTTTAAGTCATTTACGAAATTATAAAAAGTCACCATCTACATACAAAAGTACATTACAAAAGAAAAAAATAATGACATACCTTCCCTGTAATAAAACATATATACCAACAATCTTTCACAACGCTAATCGCACCCACCCAACATTTCCCACCCCCATCTCCATCAAAACACGAAAACTCCAAAACCCAACTACCAAACAACTCCTACACACGAAATTCCAGCACAAAGAACCGCATTGACTCCTCTCCGCTATCTCTGATGAACGAATTTTTTTTCTCCACATTGCAGGCAACCTCGTAACAGTGATAGCCTTGTTGCGCTACGCCCGGCTAAGGCGGCACGCCACCACCGCCTTCGTCATAAGCCTGAGCGTCTCGGACCTGATATTCGCGGCGGTTAACCTGCCGCTCACCGCCAGCCGCTATCTAAACGAGGCTTGGCTACTCGGACCGACCCTCTGCCAGATCTTCCCGCTCTTCTTTTATGGAAATGTGGCCGTCTCGCTGCTGAGCATGGTGGCTATTACCGTCAACAGGTGAGTGGTTTGGTTTAAGCGATGATGCTGGGTTTTGGTGAGGGGAGGGTGGGGAGGGATTTTATGTTGAGTTGGATTTTGAGGTGAAGGTTTGGAAAAGGACGGTTTGTAGGTGAGTAGAGAAACGGTAGACTTTTTGGCAACTATTTTTTAAAATTTTTTTAGTTCTTAGATTTTCTGGAAAAGTAGTAAATGTGGTCGCTTAATTATGGAGTATTGGTAGGTTTATCAAAGTTCCATTATTCTGTATTAATAGTAAAACAATGCGTCATTCATGAAACAATGAAATGACATTTTTAAATTTCCGTTAAAGCAGAAATGAAAATTACATCATTGAAAATTACTAACTAATTTTACTTACTTAACGAACCTCACTTATTAAAATAAAATCCTTCGCTTCTTAATATAAATTAACCCCACCCACACGAAACCAACCATCCTCCGCTAAAAGAAGCTCAACAGTCAAACGATTCACCAGCCGCATCAATACAAGCGCGAAAACGCAGCAATAAATTCACGACCCCATCTAAAAAAGCGCCAATAAATCATCAACGCCCGCGTCACTTTTTCCCTTATCTCCCGAAAAACTGACTCAGCACACGGACGGTTAATCGGAGGCCCTCACGCGTGACTTATCGAGTCCTCGAGAGAAAACGAACGAGACTCGAGTGCGCGGCTCATCCTCGAAAAGCGCCTATGGGAGTGCGGTACTCGATATATGCGCCACTATAAATTTCAGCGACTTGATGTTCGTTTGTGCAGTCGAGGACTGTCTAATACGCGTGGAGCGGTGAGTCATTTGAGATTGAAGGGGCACGATGGGAATGAAATCTGCTAGAAGGATTCTTGATGATTTATGCCTATGTTATTTTGACTTTTAATTGGGCAACTTAGTTTTGCGCGAGTTTCAGCTGTGAGTTATGAGTGGTTTTGATGTTCTGATGGTGGTGGATTTTTTTCGTGTTTGTTATTTTGTTCTATAAAAGTATTTTTATATAATTTTGTCAATCGCTTTTAAATTTTCAATTTTTCAATCATATTGTTAACTAAATGAATCTTGCATTAAGAAGTCATGAAGTTACGACCGGATGAACATCACGATCAATTGAATATCATGAATGACGTACTTGCAGATTAATACTTGGATATTGATGAACGTAAATTATTTATACAGATCTTCTACAAAAAAAACTCAAATAAAAATTCAATAAGCGTACTTCAAAAGACTCTCGTATAGAATTTTTAATGACTTACAGCGAATGAATTAAAATCTTTTGCGTGTAATTTATATTAATTAACTGAAGTCAACGATCTATTTAACTTTTTATTATTAACAATCGCGCTTATTTTAATTAAATTAAATTTCTATTAAACTACTACCCATGCTAATCACGCAAAATCATTAATATAAAAAAATACAAAAGAGAATATTTCACTTTTCCCTAATAAATCTCATCATCTTCTCTCTTCCACAGATACGTCCTGATCTCCCGCGCCGAGATCTACTCCCAGATCTACACGAGCCGCGGCATCACCCTGATGCTCATCGCCATCTGGAGCCTCAGCTTCTCGCTCCTCCTACCGCCTCTCCTCGGCGTCTGGGGCACCCTGGGCCTCGACTCGGCCACCTTCTCCTGCACCATCCTCAAGAAAAACGGCCGCAGCCCCAAAAAACTCCTCTTCGTGGTCGGCTTCCTGGTGCCCTGCCTCGTCATCATCGTCTCCTACCTCTGCATCTACTGGCGCGTGCGCACCAGCCGCAAAAACCTCGAGGCTCACAATCCGACCGGCCAGAAGCGCAAGCGCACCGGCTTCCAGAAGCGCGAGGACTCGCGTGTTACCAGGCTCATGCTCATTATTTTCCTCTGCTTCCTGCTCTGCTTCCTGCCGCTCATGCTGGCGAACGTCATCGACGATAAAGTCAAGATTCCGGTGCTCCACGTGGTGGCGTCGGTCCTCGCCTGGTTCAGCTCGGTGGTCAATCCGTTTATCTACGCGGGCACGAATAAGCTGTACAGGGAGGCGTATAGGCAGCTGCTCTGTCCGAAGAGGTGTAAGAAGGCTAAGGTTGCGGGGATCGTGGCAGGTGGTACCAGAGCGCAGGGCCTGCACTCGCATTCTAGCAAGATGTCCTCGCAGCCGACTTGAGATCGGAGTTGAGTTTAGATGATGGTGATTTAAGAGATGAGATGGACCGTTGATTGGTTTGGAGGTTTGATGAACGCTGTACTTTGCGGGATGTGATCTCGATGACTGGTGGCTGATTGGTTTTAGCGAGCCGATGCGAACTTGTGTGTTGTTTGTATGGAGACTCTTTGTCAGAGTTCTTTTCGACGTATTATCGGTTTTTGTAATAGGTAATACAGACGCGAGAAGAAAGTAGATTGTTCGCAGTGGTACAAATAGAGCATGTCATTCCAAATCAGTTTGTCAGTGAAAATTTAAGATAGTCAATTACGATTGAGTGTACAATCTAAACCAAATATTACGTTGCAGACAAGTGCGATATTAAAAGCACGAGGAATATATTTTGTACGACGCACATTGCTAAGTAGATAAATATTGCAATTTTTAAACTAACAAAATTTTTTTATTGATCTTTTGTAAAGACGATAAAACGAGTTGCTTAAGCTCGTGTTTGTAAAAAAGCGGAATAGAAAATGTGAATGTGTATACAGTGCTATACAAAATGATTTTGCTTGCTTGGCTTTCAACCGAAATCTAAATCAATGCTTTTAATTGCTTATCTAGCGGCAATTAGTAATGTTTACGAATCGTCCTTTAAAAGTTTTTAAAAACTTTTTTATTACATTTTTTATACCAACTAATCAGTTAGTAAAAGTAACTGATTTTCGTATAAAACGTAGTTTGTAAGGACAATTTTTTTATACACGTCTGAGTTTAATGAACTCGATAGACACTAGTTTAATGTATTTATTGCATCTGAAGATTAACGAATCGATCAATGTCCTACACCAAAGGAATCTGATGCTTTCGTCTAGGATAAGAGTCGAATGAAAGGAGAGTACACAAAAATACAATTTTTATAAACGATAGTAATGTAATTTTTAATATGTGGTAAGTGTTTTTATAAATATAGCAAAATTTTACATCAGTGTTTTCGTTATGCGTGAACATCAGCTAAATTGTTATTTACACGCGAGCATAAAAATACATAGTTTTATTTTGATATCTTGTAATTTATTTACAAATTTAATAGTTTTTTCTTTTCTTCATCACTTTATATCTGCGAAAGTTTTGTTCAGTTACTTGTAATTCAACGCCAAAGTTCAGTATACGATTGTACTATTTTATTCTATACATAAAATGAGGCGATTTTTGCAATAATACTTTGTATAGTAAAAGATATTGATCTTTTTTACTTTGTACTTTCGAGTATCCGCTGTTTATAAAAGTATACAATTGTGACGAAGTCACCAAATCTTTTTAAAGATCATTAAGGCATCGATGTTATTAATCGATCTAAAATACAGAGATTATATTTCGTAAATACTTTGACTCGATTTATTTATTCCTCAATCTTTATAGTTATATATTTGAAGGCGAAAACATGTTTTTCTATCCTCAAATGCATTCATTTTTTATTTTTCATTTTCCGTATCTTTTATAAGAATTCAAATTTAAATAGGGTATTTCATATAATTAATGTATACATATACAAATAGCGGTATGTAAAAAGCGTTAATGAATACATTTTATATACAATTATAAGAGAAATACAAAAAAATTAAACGAAAACAAGAAAAAATGTCTTAACCTGGCTGCAATTAATAATTGACATTGTGAGCAGAAAATACTGACGATGATTCTTGCAAAATATTACAATTGCTCCATAAATATTGTATATAAAATTCTCATTGCCAAATTTATAAAAAGATAAAAAATGCTACTGTAAATGCATTGGCAGTATCTACTTTTAGTTGGCCGTTTTAAACATATCTTAAAAATACACGTTTCGAAATATAAATCAGTCTATGTAAAAATTTCATTTAATTTGATCTTCAGTTGCTACTAACCTAATAGTAAAAAACAAATATGATAAATAAAAAATCTTATAATAGCTTATTTTTATAAATATGGACGGAAAACATATCATTGAAATTTTTCTTTCGTTGCGATTGCTTGAGATTCTTAAATTATTATAATAAAAAGAGATTCAGTAAAAAAGTCAACTAATGTTGATAACATAGAACTGAAGCTGATTACGCCATAAAAACAAAAAAAAAGTATAAAATAAACGCAAACATTTGACAAAACAATATTATCCTAGATCAAAATGTAAAAATGGTCTTGGTAACTAAGACAATGTTTTGTCGTTCTTATAAACGAATCCCCCTAAAATATAATGCAAATGCAATCGAAGAACTGTTCAATGACTAATTTGAGTTTCACTTAAGTACAAACAGTTACTTCATTGTTTATGTTGAATTTTAACTGTGCTGTAGCAGCTAAAACTATTGATTTAATTCCAGCTCTGGTCTGTATGGTTCAGTAATTGATGTGATTGGGCATAGTGCCAATATATCCTAAAAAGAAAAGATATACAAATTTTTACATTGTTCCGAAATTAAAAATAAAACAGTTTTGCACATCACTTACCAATCTAACGAGTTCATCAAAAGTGGGCCTTTCTGCGGGATCAGCGAACCAGCACGAGCTCATAACTTCGTACACTGGGTCAGGCAAGTCCCTGAGCTGCTCAAGCCTTAGCCCATCGTTAATTGCATTTTCAACGTCACTGTCCATCTCCAAAGCTGAATATGGCGTGCCACCCATCGCGAACATCTCCCAAAGCATAACTCCGTAAGCCCACACGACACCAGATTGTTGATTTTTTTTACTATTGAAGTCCTCAATTGCTGTCCAGCGCGCGTATTTCACATCTTCTAATGCGTATTTTGATATTCCTAAGAAGTAAGAGATATAATATTAAATAATCGAAAATTTATTAATCTAATTAAGATTTTGAATATTTTTAACAAAAACATTGGATCTCATTATATATTATTAAAAGTTATTTACAATGCATCTTAATTCTTTAATAATTTCTTTTTTTGAAACTAATTAATTATTTTTTTTCTTTTAATACATACCGTGACCCATCAATTTAGGCGTCCAATCGTTGCACAATCCGACGCTTCTTGCGCACACGCATCCATGAACGATTTTAAGGCCTTCGAGATGCCGTAACGCATCAGCGACGTTGGCGCCAATTCGCAATATCTGTTCGTATGGGAAGTGATCGCCCGATCTTGCTGCTAAGAGACGCGCTTTTAGAGTCTGTGGTGGCATTTCTAGAGCAACAAATAGCGTATCTGGAATTTCACAGTTTCCTACCAAGCTCGCCAAGTACTTCGATGTACCTGCCTTTATACAAATATCTAATTCTCGTAGCATTTGTCTGTCAGAAGAAGAAAAGAATTTTTTTATTTTGGTACATTTTTAATTTCAGATTATATAATTTGTTTGCAAGTTTCTTATAAATCGTTTGTAAGGATTTTTAAAATTTTTGCCTAGAATCATTACAAACTGATTATATGAATAATAAGATTAGAAATATCTTTTTTTAAAGCGTAAATTATCAATAATTAAAAGAATTGAATTATCACCTTTTTTCTGAACCTTTTAGTTGAGTATCTAAAATTTTATGAACAGCCACTGCTACTGGGACCGAGTCTCTCTGAACTGTACCCATGTGCACTGTTCCAAATCGTCCTCTGCGCACGAAGTTCGGGTCAAAGTTTAAAAAATTTCGAGGTATACTCCAGACTTTACTCTTTAACTCCTGATAATGATTAGTTCTTTCGGGAACGTCTTCTGGAATATAAGCCATATTGTCGACTTCATAAAGCGGTCCTTGAAGCGTCAGTTCTTGTTGTTCAGGTAATCTGTGCATTCGCACCTACAGTGAAAAAAAGTAAATGTAAAATAATCTTATATAATTTCGAAAAGGTATAAAATAGTTATTGTACATCAGATTAATTCTTACATGTTGAAATCTTTTGCGCAGCATTACAAAAATTAACACGGAAGCTAAAAGTAAAAGACCTACAAGTACAATCAGCACCCATAAAATAATATTAGCTGCATTAGTAGCAGTATCTTGACTGTCACGAGTTTTAATTTTATGCACGCCTGTAGTCAAATCTGAATAACTGTATTGAACCTCTCCTCGGTCTCTTGATTCAAGAGCAATTCCAATCTGAAAAAATTATTTTATTAACAATGAAATAAAATTTATTTTTTCTTACATTGTATTAATATAATAAATAATATTTTAATTCTATTTTTACCTGAGGTTGACCTAACTTTTTATCTAATGGTGCATTGTAATATCCGCCTATATTCCTTTCATCCCCTACTACAAAACGTTTATATCGCGGATAATCCGAAACATCAAACTTTCCTGTAATATAGTAACCTAAGCCTTCTTTAGTTGATTTTTGGTAATTTTCATAAAAAACATTGTGTCCCACTGGTGGGATGGTTCCAGACTGTACCACAACAACATGGTAATAAGTCAAAGGACCATTTTCACTACTACCAGGTTGAATCTCAATGGTTATAGTTTTATCATCTTTTGCTAAGATCTTTGGCACCTCTGGCTGATTTGGTGGACCTATGCGGGTCCAATCTATCATGTAAGCCAGATCACCAGCTCCCTGAGAATTGGTTGCAAAAATAGTGATGTTGTACTTGGTTCCTGGATGCAAACCATACAAAGTTGTCGTATTTGAAGTTTCACCTTGAACTTCTGCATCAATTGGTGGCAATGGGTAGGAAGCTTTAGTTTCAACAGCAGTAGCTTTTATTGTATAAGAGAGTATTTTCCCATTGGGTACATCGGGAGGTTGCCAAATAATTTCAAATGAATCTTGTTCGTACTTTGTAATTGATAATCTTCTTGGTGGACTTGGTCCTAACATGAAAATATTGTTAACAAATTTTTTCAGTAATGATATAAATCAATTGTATTTATTAAACTTTGTTTTACAATTAATAAATACTTTTTCTAACCTTTATGCCCTGTAGTGTAAACATTGATTGCTTCATCAGATCCGCAAAATATAGTCGGATCATTTATGCATGGAGTTTTACAATCATCAGATGGGCCATGTTTTCCATAATGACTTCCACAATAGCACTGATGGCCATTCATTAATCCAGAAAACCTGTTTTAAAAAATATTAATTAATTCTTTTTATTCTAAACTTTTTTTGATACAATTAAAATTATTCTATATTGAAAAATAAATTCTATTTCAGTAACTGTCTCATGACATCTGCTTGAAATGAGATTAAATTAATTGAAGTTGATTTTTAAACTGGCCAATTAGTATCAATTCAACTTTATTGATTAAAGACATTACACTCTTCAGTAAACTTACTTACTTAAGCTTAAAAAAGTTAAGCTTAAAAAAACTTAAAAAGTTAAGTCTACTTAAGTAAGCTATAAGCTTACTTTATATTCTAACACAATTGAAAAGTCAATTTTAAATCAAAAAATTACCAAGAATACCGTAATTTTAATCTATTTTTTCAGAAACATTTCTTTTACAGTAATCATTGAAAATACAATTTATATCAACTGCTTATGCAACCTTTTTTCATCCTGCAGAAACCAAAAATACTTGGCCAAAAAAATCATCTTTAACTTTCTCAAGCCCCGCAATTCAATCCATTTCTCCAAAGCAACTCAGCACAAACAACTTACATGTAGTATCGAGCCTTGCACTCCTGAATACACTCATTGGGCGAGCCCACCCTCCTGGCCACCAGGACTGGAAGGTCTGGATCCAAGGACGTGCTCTTGAAGCATCCAATGCTCTGCTGGCCCAGCGCCAGATCCAGCAGAGCCAGCAGCCCAAGCCACCAGAGCGCAGTCATCCTGGCGCAGCTCTGGCCTGACACCATCCTCGAGAACAAAGGAGCGCACTCCTACTTCCGCAGTTGCATCTGTATAATAGCAAGGCAGCTCGATGCAGTCGTGAGTCACTTCCTCGGCGTTTTCGAATAGGTACACACACTCGCGGTGACAACAACACTGAGGCGGGGAGGTTAGGTAAGGTTAGGACGCGGACACGCGGCAGCTTCTTCAGCCAGCATCGTTGCAGAAATGATATTCTCTCCGTGGACGACGCCGAACACACCCTCCTGCCTTTCTCCTACCTCCTCTCCCAGCTCTGCCTGTCCCCGTCGAGCTAATTAACAATCGGACTGGCAGCTCTTCCGTTACATCACGCTCCGAAAATATATACACAAACGGACGCTTTTATCGTGGAGTATATAGAAAAGCCGCAGCGAGGCACTATGATAGGGCGCGGTTAGGTGAATCGCGACTGCTCCCCTCCTGTATGCTCAGGAGGTTATTACACTGATTTGTTGCCGTCTCTCTCTTTCTCTTTCTGTTCGCGCTCCAGTAGCTGCTGGGGATAGTGCAGGCAGGTAGCGCAGCGGCTCCCCTCCATGTGGGCTTTATTACATTTTTCTTTGCCAATGCAGCGCTGCAGCTGCGCGACTGCAGCGGAGAAAGGAATTATATACATGTGGGAGCATATTGCTGGCTTCATGCATTGTGTGCGCTGCGTGTGGATATAGTTGTGGTATCGTAGGAATGCGTTGGGATTCTGGATATGCGGGTTTGCGAAGGCGTTGGCGGTTTATGTAAGATGCGCGCTTTGGTTTGATGCGGGGCGTTGTATGGGAAGACGGTGATTTTTTTGCAGTGAGCAAATTAATTGACGAAGTGTGAGTTTTTTTAAATTTAGGAAGGATTGAAATATGTATGTGAATGGGTTTTGTTGGTTGATTTAGCAAATTTTTAGGGAGATTTTGGAGAGCGCAGTGTGATTTTTCATAGTCGTATTTTATATATTCCTTAACTTGGTAGGAGTTTTAAGAGTATACTGAGATTATTACATTACTAGGGAATGGTTTTTATGAATATTTTTTTAAATATTTTAGATATCTTGGCAACTATTTATTTAAACTAGGTGTCTTACTCAGTTTTGCTTTTTCTACTTGATATATTGTTATTTATAGTTTGTGGCTTACTATACACAATCCGTATCTACTTACGTAAATATAAAAAAAATAAAAATCGTTTTCTGAATTTATATAAGTACTTGAAATTTGGCAAAATTGTCAATTTAAAAATAAAATAATTAAAAACATCTTTCTTCAATTTCATAAGTTATTAACCACGTTTCTACATTATCTTTGCAATTAATAATCTTAATCGCTTAAAATTAAAATCAAACCCCATTTTTCATAAATTCCGCGAAAATAATTTTCTCAAGTACTTTTTCACCCAGCTTAAGCTTAACAAACACGAATACACAATTCAACTTTCAAGCAACCCTTTAACCCAACGAATTCATCCAGTATATATTCACCCGCGCACAAAGTACACCAGATAGGCCATCGGTAAATGTACACAAAACAAACCACACTATACACTGTACCCGTGCACCTGAGTCACATCATGCAAATTAGACCCGGACCTGACTCACCGCAGCAGCGAACTCGAGCTTTGCGGGGGGTGTTGCGCGATATTCGGCGCACGGTGCGCTCGAAGGTCAGAGATCGCATCTAGCCCGATCGCGATCGACGTCATTGTAGAGTGGATTTAGAGAATTTGCCGAAAATGTTAATTTTTGCGTTGGCTGTAAGTGACCGTGAAATTTCTAGTTTTATATTATATTGGGTGGCTAGGGACGTAGTCTCGGTTTAGGAGGAGAGGTGCTTTACTTGAAATCGTTGATCTTACTTTTATCATAAATATGACTACTTTTTAAATTTCATTTCCTGGCACGCATACAGGTAGTACTTTTATATGTTATAAATCAGATATTTCTTAGCTTTTATATTTTCGCTCTAAAATTGTTGGACTATCCGAACAGAAAATCGGATATCTTCTCGTCTGTGAAAAGTTCTAGAAGTCGTGACTTATTGGTGACATAATTTAAGTAAAATTTAATGACCTAGATCTCGAATATTATTTTAGACCAATGGTACGTTTTTCATGTCACTCGCGACGTCCTTCGTACTTCCTCCCTTAAAATCTCACGTGAAATCTCTCCTTAAAGTAAGATACAAAAAAAAACAAATTCAAGCGTAACTTCCTCGATTTCCTTAATTTCGAATCACGAATTCCAAACCCACTTAACAATTCAAGAAAGAAAACTTCCAGCTACTACCTCCCCTTAATTAAATCCCAAAAGAAATAACGTCATTCCCTCAAAGTCAGACATACCCACTGTATTCTACCTGTAGCCTATAACCACATAAATAGGTAACAAGCCGTCGGGCCGAATGCACTTAGAAGCGAGCCTTCCCCCGTGTATATAATTAATGCAATCGCACTGCGGAAAAGGCTCGAAATTAAAGTAAATTACCCCGTTCCTCCAGAATCGAACTGACCGCTAAGGTCGCGATCATTTCCATATACCTACGCGCGCGGCCGAGGAATCATTAATATGAAAAGCCTCTCGAGGGGGGGAACCTCGACGCCGCTGATAAGCATCGGGACGAATTAATTTCACGATTAATCGTCGCCATATGCAAACGCTCCTTTCTTACGTGTGTGGAACACTTTTTTTTTCGTCGACCCGCTGGGTGTGTATACTACTCACACGCTGTGTTTTTATCGATTGAGCCAGTTCGCGCGCGCCTTTTTTTCTCACGCATCCTTAGACTCGCGAGGCGGAGCCGGCTGAGTGGGTATATGCGCGAAACCACTTCGACCTTCGCGGCTTTTTCGGATTATCGAGCTGACCCTTTTGAATGATTGCCGACGCCGGCGATCGCGCGCGCCGATATACGAGCGGCCGTTTAAGGGCTCTCGCCAGCCGGCGCTGGAAAGAGGGGAAATTTATCGTTGCCGATAACGAGCTCCGCTTTTTCCTTTTGAATTTATATTTGTTGCGTTTTTCAGAGAGATTCTGGGCGGGTAGGTAAATTAGGAAAATTTTGCGTGAATCGGAGCAATTTTCAGGGGACTTTCCAATGCGCTGTGCGGTCGAGATAGAAATCACGAGATTTCTGAGAAAATGAGCCTGATAAGTGGGGCTGTTGTGTGACGTTGGGTATTAATGGCTTTCAGAAAAGTTAAAGACTTTACTTTGTGTATATATAATCGAGAAAATATATTATTTTCAGAGGCAAAGATATGCAAGATAAATTTATGAAATCTCGTTAGAAATCAGAAGAAAATCGGAGCTTTTAAAAATAAATCTTTTATGCAAATTACAATTCTGATCCATATTATCTTTTATCAAAAGTAAACTAATTTAAACAACGTTCATACTTTTATTCGTGTACAAGTGCAGTATCACACGTCTGAGAGGCTTAATTGATAAAGTTTTACATATTATTTTCACAACAAAAATGAAACCTAGCACCAGCATATTCATTTTATAATTTTCATTTTAATTACCAACAAACATTATCCAAAGTCTTATTAAAACCGTATTCCTAAAAATAAAATTCCCCGCTTGCCAGTCACACCAGCCGCAGCATGTCGCAACCATGCTTATTTATTTTTTTGTTTTCCTCGCTACTGACACACTCCCGCACCCTCAAAATCAATTCCACACCGCCAACGTATAGTTTTATCAATGAAACCAGCTTCCCCCCTCCTCTATCTTATATATGCACAGGTATTTCCTTAAACACGCGCGCAAGAGTTGCTAGGCTACAGCCGCCAACAAATCGCTCGATCGCAGCGGCGAGAATAGCTGCGGCACGCACATCTCTCTGTTTTGACGCATCGTCGGAACGATGGGAGCTCTGCGTCAAAAGCTCGCGGATTGAGCCCGCGACGGCAACAATGTTCGGCTAAATTGCGCACTACTTTAGGGAGTGATTCGAAAGAGATAGAGGAACAAAGAGGCGCGATAACGAATCGGAGCGTACACGCGGTTTGAGGATCGGAGAATGGTGAACCAAAGCGAGTTCTGGACCGAGCTGCGCAGGAGGCAGAGGCTCGGTAAGCGCGGAGAGCCTAGGGTCGTGCCTGCTTTTACCATCCAGGCCCTTCAGGTAGGTCTTTTGGATGGCTAAGGGTTGTTTGGATTTGAGTGGGAATTGAGTTGTGGCGAGTGTGGGCGTAGAACAAAGTGGGTTAAAGTTGAGGGTTACCTGGATTTGGAGGTTACTTTTTTGTTTTTTTATTTTTGCTTATTTAGTGACGATGTTGTGTTTTAGTTAGGCTGTCAAGTACTTTACTGATAAATTTAATTTTCTAAAGAAAAATTACCACAAACTCCTGTTGTTCTTTTTTATGATAAAATGATTCAAATATTTATTTGGAAGCATTAAAATTTGCCAATTGATACATATTTGCCATGGCCTTATTATCCACTAGACTTTTACGTTTTTTAGTCTTTTTCTTATCAAATCTATGAAGAAGAACATCAACACACTTGTTTTTTTTATTTCACTTACATCATTATAGATATCCCACTCCACAATTCTACACAAAAATCTAAATTCTAAACAATTCTGAACTTCCAGGAGAACACAGTGGTAGCAAAACCACCAAAATGCAACTGCCTGTACGTAGAGCGCCGACCCAAATCATCGACCTTCCGGAAATACTACGAGCGAGGCGTCTTCCCGATCTCCTTGGAGTCTGAGGCGGCAGCTCAGAAACTCGTCTGGAAGGTCAAACTTGAGCAGCTCGACTATCACTTCTACCTGCCGCTCTTTTTCGATGGTCTTATCGAGACGAAAACGCCTTACATCTACTTCGTCGAGATGGGCATTGTCGACATGCTCGATGGAGGTGGAAGCGCTAGGATACTACCCGTACTCCCGCAGCTCATTAAGCCTATCAAAAGTAAGTGGATTTTTATGACAAGGGTTGGGTTGAGAGATTGGAATTTCGAATTGTACTTGGGGGTGGGTGGTAGTAGAAGTTTCTGAGTGCTGGTATATTCGTGAGAAAAGAGTATTATTGAAATATTTGATGTAGTTAAATTATTTTTTTAAGATTTGAAATAAAATTGTGTATAATTTCAATGTTGCATTCTTCATTTTGTGATTTAACAAATGCATTTTTGATCCAGCAATCTTCAAGTAAGCTTTTGTTTCTTTTATTTACTATAAAATTATTTTGCAGAAAATTAAAAATTTAAGTTAATCTTGAAACTAATAATTTTCTTGGTAGCTAAAATTTTATGAATTTTAGTCCAAGTCTAATCCAAAAAGAGGTTTTTTGATAAAACTAATGCTTGATGTACGATGTTTTTTCAGCCGCTCTCGATACCAAAATTCCAGATATAATGTGCAGAACCATGAAGTTGTTACAGCGACTCGTCCGCTCTGGTAACTGCATCGGTGAATCTTTGGTGCCCTACTTCCGTCAAATTTTGCCCGTTCTAAATCTTCTCAAAGATCGGCAACGTAAGTTAAAACTAATTTCTTTTCTTCCTAATTTATCGCATTATTAACCCAACCCTCCGAAAAAAAGAACATTGAAAACCACCGCGGTAAAAAAAAATGACTTTTAAAGCACACAAAATTTATTACTCACGCTAACGATTGCTTTTTCAGCGAGCTGCCGAGGTCAAATAGATTACGCCCAGCAGAAAGGGGAGAACGTGGCGGACTTGATTCAAGAAACTCTGGAGGTGCTCGAGCAATACGGCGGCGAGGACGCTTTCATAAACATAAAGTACATCATACCGACCTACGAGTCGTGCATGAAAAATTAGTTGTTCGTCATTTTAGAACAATTAAATTAGTCCATTCTTTCCTGATTTTGCACTTTGCTCTGTGTATGGGAATATATATGTAGCTGCGCACTATTTGTAAATATAAAGGAAAAGAATGTCGAATCTGAATAAAGAATGGCAGTCAAAATTCTGTTGGACTTGTTTTGGTTATTATTATTTTATTGCTATCAGATGATGCTTCGTTAGCTGAAAGAAAATTACCGAATGAAGCGTATAAAACCCAAAGTAAACTACAAAACTGCGCAATAAATTCTGTTTATAGTATCGGTAAAAAATCGCAGTCGATGAAAGATTATTTTTTCAAGCGCATCTATCATTCGTAATTTTGAAACCAGTTCCTATGCCTATCTCTTCGATCTCGATCAGCATGTATTTTCCTCTGACGTCTACAGCATCTAAAAAAATAAAAAATAAAAAAAATCTTCATCAATCCCACAAATCTCACCCCACACCTCAAGTATCCCTATCCCCTCAAACCGATTCCCAAACGCTCCACTCAAAATCCACCCACACCAACCCCTAAACCTCCCCCATCCCAAAACCCTCTCCTCACCCGCTCTCTCTCTCCAAAGGAAAACAACAGTAGCACTCAGGGAGCGCGCAGTGACCCCCGCGCTCCTATAAGCCACACCCCGCGCGTGCATACGTCTCCGTTCCTACCTTCCTCTCTCTCTGTTTCTGCTGAAAAAAGGGGGGTCTTGCAGCCCTCCTCTCTCGTGCACGGAGGCAAGCGCAAAGTCGCGGCTAGTCACGCGAGCTGTTCAGCCAGCGAGAGTCAGTCGGTGCCGGGCCGCCAAGCCGCAGGCTCCTTACGACGTTCGCGCGCGGGCAAAAGAGGATGATGAGTGGTGCGCTCGGTAGCGCTCGCGCCGTCTGCTGGCGTCGCCGGTGCTTTCTTTCAAGTTTGCTTTTGGTTTTGTTGACGGTGGGATGGGTGGAGGCCCAGGGTGGAAGGACCCACGCGAGGCAGGGTGGGCCAGGGCCGCCTCAGCCGCCCCAGCCGCCTACGGTGATGCTGCCTCAGCAGGGGACGATTGTGGGACGCGAGGTGAGTGGAGAGAGGGTTGAGAGGATGAGTGGGTTGGTTGAGGTTGGGGAGAGATGCGGGAGGCTGCGGGAGGGTTGGTTGGAGCGATTGGGAGGATTCTTGAGTTGGAAGGCTGAGAATGGTTTAGGGTGTTTTGCGGGTGTTGCTGGAATGGATTGATTATTCCTTTGGATGATTAGTTAGGTACATATAAAGTTTTGAGCGGTTTGAGATGTTTGGACCATATTATGAATGGAAAATGTTTGCAGTTTGTGTATACTGTTGTACTTATGCTAAATGTTATTTGGAAAATATTGTTAGAACTTCTATATAAATATTAGTGTAATACTTAAAGAATAATCTTGGGGTATATTGTTTTCTTTGTTGAAGTAGTAAAATATATAAAAAGAATGCAAAATGTAAATGAACCATTAAAAACATTTTTCAAGATACTATCTCAGCGAAATATTAAATTCAACATTATAGGAACACTGTATGATTAATAGGTTCAAAATATTAGTAATTATTTTTATCATTAATAGATTAATATTTTAAGACATAATTTTAAAAACCCAAAAAACAATTGATTGTTATCTTTTATTTAGTTTTAGTTCCATTAATCATATCGATCACGCAATATAAGCGAAATATTAAAACAATTAGTCGTCTCCTACGAAGTAAACAAAACCTCCTCGTCACGCCATGCGGTCACACTAAAAAAACTGGCGATGCGCCAGCGCGTAAGACACCCGGGTAAATACTTACCTACCTTCCTATGCGCAACTAGAAAAACTTTTTTATATATTTATAAAAAATTTCCAAGAAACAGTTTAAATTTTTTTTTGTTAGAGTCGATGAAGTGATTCAAAACTTTCACGATGATTCGATTGAGTAGGCTTGACTTTCTTCAGATATGTTAACATATCAGTTCTCCGACATGCACTATAGCCAAGTGTTGTTATGGTGAGTTCAACATTTTTTTTTCTTTTTTTATACCTAATTGGGCCGATAACAGTTGCAAAAGATTTGATTTAACGATGTCTAATTAGGCTAAGAATGATAATTATTAATTTTTGTTCATCAAAATCACAATTTTAAAATGAAAATCCTTTATTGTCATTTATTTATGTTGATAGAGATAAAGTTTGATTAATTAATGGAATTTTTGTAATATCTGCAAACTTTTGGCAGTATTTTCCTTCCACCGTTAAATGCTCTTTTATTTTAGGAAGTATAAATATAATTTTGTTATTGTGTATGTTTTAAAGTGGAGAAATAGTCAAAAATATTTTTAATAAAAAATCCGGCAAAGTCAATTTTGTTTCCGAAAAATCTTTTGTAAAAACTTTGTCTAACAAGAGTTGTATTTAACCAAATCTTTTATATTCTTTTAATCTAACTACTGTACAGTACTGTACTGTCAGTGTATCTTTTCTTGTTATCATAAGAAACAAACCCTCATAAATAAATCCTATAAAATACTATTTTTGAAACAGTCATATAAAAAATAATCAGTGTACATTCGCGGAGAGAAAAATCTGAGAATTATTCCTAGAAATCCCTTAAAAATATTCCAAAGTCTATGTCGTTCAAATGTTCGAAGCTAAGTTTTTATATTTTATGCAAATCTTTGAGAGAACCTTGTAAAAACTTGGTACCACAGAATTTTTTCATGGTGCTCTTAGAAATTACACGTGGTGAGTTAATACGCAATAATCCCTCAGTTTTTTGGGTTTATACGTTGATTTTATCTCAATGAAATTAATTATTTCCCGTAACTATCAAAACAACCCAATGATCTCATTTGTCAGTGTAACAAATTTTTGATATATATACCTCTTCTCTTCGTGATACATTTTAAATTAATTTCCATATACAATTCGACTATGACTTCATCAGAATTATTTAAATGAGAACATTACTTTGCGTTATTAATTACCTTCTCTAATTAATTTATTATGAACATACGTAAACATCCGAGATTTGCTTTGCTAATATGCGAAGAAAGGATTACTTGCCAAATAACCTTGCGCAAGATTTCACGCCTATATAAGACAATGAGTTGATCCGCTCAAAGTAGTCCCGCTAAAAGTTAATTGGAAAACCCAAATTATATCACTAAGAACACATTACTCGTACTAAACGCGTGTCCGTAACCGAATTGTGACGAATCGTAGAAGTAAGGGAACAAAGCGGATACGGATCGCTGTCTCGGAGCTGTCTTTATGTTCACGAAAGGAAATAATTAATTGTTATTACATTTATATCAGATTTAGCTGATTATAAAATCAAAGCGGATATAGCAAAAACAACGAAAAGATATGCAGATTAGATGTAGATAAAATCTGTTTGATTTATTGATTGAACGAAAAAATTTTAATACGAATTTTCATATTCTTTTTACACACTTTGCGTAATGTGGATACCTTACTACCTCTCAAAATAAACTAAAACACCAATTCTACGCACGTCGCGTATTATCTATTTTCTTGTACAAAATAAATTTTAATACATAATAAACACTTACGTATAAATTTTAATTTTGATATTAAACTTCAAAAGTCATACAATTTTAGTTATGTCAATAGTAGTTTAATTGATTTATGTATGCCATTTAATAAAAATAATTTATTTTTTATTTTTAAGAGCTCTTTTAACCCCTAGGAGTTAAAATTTTATTTTTTATTTAATTTTTATTTATTCTTTTTTTTTGTAAATAAAAAAATTAATTATTATATATACGAATATTTATTCTTTCTAAATTATAAGATTTTCCTTTAAAGTAAAAAAGCTGTCAACTCCAACATACAAAACTTCATATTCTTAAAAACAAACATAGATACTAATTAGAATTTTAAAAAATGGCTGAAATCGATGCTCTCTATAATCTTTTTATTGAGAATACACTATACGGTAAATATACTAATTACAGCATTATTCTTCTAGTATTAGAAATTATATTCTGATAATGGATGTTAACAATGTATTTTACTTTGAATAAAAATCTTAAAACAAAATTTTAAATTTATTTGCAAAAATGTGCTTTTTATAAAAGGTCCTCCGTACAGGAATACTACATTAAAATTCAGAAGTTTAATTAATTAATATCTTACTTTTTAATATTTTAGATAAAATTATCAAAACTTTTTCAAATATATTGATTTACTTTGTAACTTCTGTAAATGTAAATACAAATCTAGAAAGTAACAGAATTTTATTCATAGGGTCATTGGGATATTGAACCAGGAAATGATTAAATCGATCGGAAATGATCGCTTGAATTGTATTAAAAGACTTTTTTAATTATGTTTTTAGACTTAAACTATAAACGTTAACAAAAGTATATCTAAAAAATTAAATTAGATTGAATATATAATATTGTATTTGCATTAAGTCTCATTTGGTTTTTATATTTCACATAGGTCTAGAATTTTTTTTAAATCCAAATAAACGATCATAAGCGTTGAATATGTAAATGACTAATATAAAAAATGGATTAAAAAATGTGACAAGGATAAAATCAAAAGCTAAATGTAACAAACATTGTATAATTTTTACTTCTTTTATTCAAAATTTATGCATTAAAAAATATTAAAAAATAATTTTAAAAAGATATTGTACTTAATTTTATCCGACTTATAATGAAACTAATCAGCAAAATAATTATACGACTCTAGATTACCACCGCGTAATTGCTTAGCCTAATAGTCGTACCTACACCAAAACTTTCAATACTTAATCACGTGCGAACAAGTTTAATAACGTTATTCAAACCGTACCCCCGCTAAAAATCATATCCGTCAAAACTTCCTTCTTATCTCAACTAAAGCATAACATTTTTACGCTATCATCGGCCTCAGCAAAGTGCGTTAAAAACTGTCATAACTCCACGCCCGCTCCTAATTCATCCTGCTTTAACGAGGCTCGCGCTCGCGCGTGATAAAGAAATATACTCCCTCATTATCGTCGTGAACAATCTCAGGCAACATTGTACCTGTATATCGCATTATTTCCTTTGCTCTCTTTCTCTCCAATCGTCTAGAATGTGTGTATATACGCAACTCTTTTAAATTACGTTATGGCGTGCACCAAATAACATTTGCGCGCCGATTGTGCGTGACACAGTTTCTTCCTTTTTGTTTTCGTGTATATACATGTGTGCCCCGAAAGAAACGATCCCTCACGGGCCGGCTTCGTTTTATCGATTCGAGAAATTTAAATTATTCTTGGCTGCTCGCTGCTAGCCCGCGAAATGTGATTTCAAACTTAGATTGTGCCCCGAGTTTCTCTTTTCCGTTTAATTGGTCGGCGCGTTTCAATTGTGGAGTCGTGAGAAAAAAAGTTTGTTCCTGCTTTTTTTTTATGATAAACTTTGCGATTTACTTTCTTGGGAGAAAATAAAGTTTTCTCCTTATTTTGTATTTTAATGTTGGGTTGATGTGTATGTTTTAAAAAAAAAACAAGACAAGTGACTGCATTGAATCACCAACCATAAGTTTGTTTTCTGTGATGTATTTATTCACTATTTTTATTAAAATTTCTATAGAAAAATTGCACATCTATAACTTTATATCTTTTATTTATAAGGAAAATTCAACTATAATAATCTAATATAAAACTTTTTATGGAAATAAATAATATTTCTTTATAATGATTGATTCACTTTTCATTTTATTACAATATTTTATTTTTTAACATTATAATCGATTAATTCAGTACATACATAATTCTTGTGTTATGTATACAATATAATTTAAAATTCCACCGTCGACTGAAATAAGGTTTCTTTTAGGTACTTTTCGTCAAATCCAAGTAAAGTCTTATCTACAAGTCATAATAAAATGTTTTCGGATCCACTTCCTTTACGTGTAGTCACAAATTTGAATGATATATAGCAGTGCGTTAAATTAAAATGATGAGATTCATATTTTTAACATATTATGGAGATTACTTTGTATTACATAGCACATACATGTATTATATAATATATTTTACAAAAATTTCGACGATTCAAAAAATATGAAATATTTTTTAATTATGTAGCTTGATAGTTAAAAGAATTATACTGTGAATATTAAAATGAATACAGCGGAAACAATGATAGCCTGCGGATAGCTTTAAAAAAACTAATTTTCAGGCTAATAAAAAGAGAAGTCAGTTTCAAAGATTTAACGAGTTTCCTGTCAATTTTCAAAGGAATATTAATAACAGATAATTATTGAACATTAAATAGACCATTCAATAACGTTTTTACAATGCCATTTATTTCCAGTTTTGACAGTAAAAAGATCAATGAAATGAGGGAAACCCCTGCAATCAATAATTACCTCGTAAAAACACCAACGATCCACCGAATTATGTTATTAAAAAAACAGATAAAAAGTAATTTGAAAAAGTGCAACAAGTCAACCGGAAATCGGCAGCGAAAATCAGGCGATCGGAAAAAATATCGAAGCATGCGCAAAAACTAACCGATTGAGTTTCTCGATCTCATCGGATTTGCGCTTTCTTCATCGATTTTATTTTCTTAGATGCTTACAGTCGGAGCACAAAAACGATATCGCAACCGCCGTTACAGCAATTTTCTCGGCTCGTCACTTGGATGCACCGGTTTTATGAGCGCCGTGACACTCTAATGCTTCTTGCCGATTTTCTTGAGACACGCGAGGCGTAATCGAGGGGAGAATGATTTTTTTGGCGGCAATAGGTTTTGTGTATCGATTCTATAACACTTTGCAATTTGATTGACGACTTCTTATTGGATGTATTAATAATTGTCAACATTTTTTTGGAGAATATATTTTTTAGTTGAAGAAAGACGATGTAAATGAACTACCAAATTGGACTAGATCGTTGTAAAGGATTTAGATTTGCAAACTAAACACAACTACATTTTTTACATTGATTTAGTATAATTTGGTGGATCATTGATTTTCGTTTAATCATCGTACTTATCGTACTTATTCCTTAAATTTTGTATGCGAAAATCGAGTGAATTTTATTAGAGTCTGATAGATTGCGTTTGATTTTCTCAAGTAAATAACCATAATTTGCCTCGGTTTATCTCTACTCTATAAATTGAAGTTACAGCCGTTTACTCGCTAACATTAGCAATAAATAAATCGCAAAATAAACAAATGTTTATCGCGTTATTCCCCTATTCAACCTCATGAAGCTCAATAAGGGGAGCTCAAACTCTCGCCCTGTATTTCAAAATTATTCGAAGAACCGCAAAATTTCCGCGAAAGCGGGAAAATTGAATAACGCCCGCGCGAACTGTGAGCGAGCCGCGCGCCAGTCCCAGGGGTGTATTTTCGCGAGAGGGTCACTTTGCGATAAATTGGCGTGTTGCTCCGATCGGCAGCTCGCCGCGAAGCTTTGGCCGTTGAACCTTTGCCTACTCCGTTTCGTTTATTGGTTTTAAAGGCTGCGACTTCGCACGCGATTTCACGCTGCGATGGGAGCGTCGTAGCTGGTGGAATCGCTTTTTTGCTCATCGGTATTGTATTGATGGGTATGTAAATGACGGGCGGAAGTTGTTAGGTGGAAATTCGATTCTAGAAAATTCAATTTTGGATGTATTTGATTATTTATTGTAAGCTGTTAAATGTGTGGAAAATTTTGCTGGTCAGATAAGCTGTAAATTATTGATTCGTGTGCTGATAAACATCTGAAAATGATTTTACTTATCATAAAAATATATCTTAAAAACGTTACGCTTGTACAAATTGTTTTGTATTCGTGCCTTTTTAAAGTTTACTTGTTCCGAGTAATTTTGATCATTTCTTAGTAACATGAAAACAATGTTGAATTTTATTGAAGTCATAAAGAAATCGATAGAATCATTTAACGTTTGTTAAAAGTATAATACAGCCTTTTACTTTTGAGAAATTTCATTTTCAATCGTTTTAATAATTACACGGATATTAATTGCTTGAATACACGATAAAGTCACGTTCGAAAAGCCGTATAATTTCCCAATAAACTCAACTATTACAATGAAAAATCGATCTTTACAAGCTTATGCATAAACATATCTCTATTAGTTACATAACTGATGGCAGGCAAAAGTGGAATATTTTACATCATTTCTCTTTTCCACGCAGTATTTATCATTTTTATTAATCTTTCATCTCTAATGTTTGGCTTGATCGTTAGTAGCTCGAAAAATTAGAATCCGTCATTTGTGCTGACATTATGATACCATAAAAGCGGGAACCGACGTTAATTTGATGGATTTCGTGCAAAAACGCGATTGTATCGAAATTTTGCGAATTGAGTTCAGAATCTCTATTATAGGCGTATTTTTTTTAGATTAAGTTATTAAAAGTGGGTCACACTTATCTACCCTCGCAACTCACACCGTTTTACCCTACTTTTAATTAAACACAATAATGTGTAATGAATAAACTTTAATAAAAGATACCATCATATTGACTAATTTTAAATTACTAAAATACTGTTTATGCTTGCCTTTATTTATGATGTTTTTGCTCATAATGATATTATTATTACTAAATCAGCAATCTCGCCACAATCATTAAACGAATCATAGTGATCAATCATGAATTGTTTATTTCAGCTTTGAAATAATATAATAATAACATATTTCTTGAAAATTTTATTTTTTACTTTAATGAATACATAATAAATGTAAACTAAAAAATTATACAAATGAAAATACAACAAATATATTGAGTATTTTATTAGATGTTCTAGTTAGAAAAGTCAGAAGAGGATTTGACATGCTACAATACAGATTCCGCATGCCACGCACGGGCATTACCTTTGATTTTTATCGGGGTTATAAGGCGTGGATTCACGAGCCATAAGTAATGATTAGAACGATAAGGGTGTGCACACACTCATGTAGGCTTTGACGAATCTAGGTTTCGAATGAACTAGTTTTTCGTACTGATAAAGTAAGATGTTGCTTGATTTCTTTCTTTTTTTTTAAGGGAATAAAATTTTAAAAATTTTAAATTGAATTTTAACTTTAATATTTTATTTGATTATATAAAGTGGCTGAGTATTACTTAGTATGCTTTGCAATTCAAATTTGTCAGAAAAATTCCATTCTTGAGAAACAATCTCGATATATACCTAAAACCGTCAGTTTGTGATAAAGTTGGGATAGAGCTAACCTAAGTAGTGTATCACGATAAAAATTGTCCCAACTTACTCGTTTGAAAAATTCTCTTTGTGCAGATATATCAGAATCAAATATTAATGTGATTAAAATAAAGTCATTTATCAATTACTATCCAAGTTTTAGATTTTAGTTCATTTTCTTTGATCTCAACGTAATTTTAACAATTAAAATGTTTATTTTTTGAAAAAATAAAATATGGACGTATTCAGCTACAAAACTAATCTAATGTTACTACAATACACTTGTCCTATTGGAAAAGTCTTCACAAACACATCCTTCGAAAAATCTCTCTAACCTCGTTAAAACAATATTTCTCTCTCAGGTCTTCCTGAGCAGGACGCAGAGGGTGATCCAGTACCTCGGCATCCCGTACGCTCAGCCGCCGACCAAGGAACTACGCTTCGCCCCGCCGGAAACGAACCCGCTACCCTCATGGAGTGGGATACGTAACGCCACGCAGTTTGGTCCCTCCTGTCCCCAGGTCACGACCCAGCGTAAGCTACACGAGCAGCTGTATCTGAGACTGCTGCCCTCGGATCTGCCCAATCCGGGACTCAGCGAGGATTGTCTTTTCCTCAATATCTACGTGCCTGATAGTGAGTACATGTAATTGTTTATATCCACAGTGAGCTCTCTATGCTTAATATAAGGTTGCACTTTTCTATTGATGTTTATCGATTTTTTTTTCTTTCAAATTAGCTTTATTTAAATTATATGAAATATATAATGAAATCTGATGATATATTGTGTACTAATTTTTAAACAACTTATTTTTACACTACTTACGTATTAATTAAAGAATTGTACATATATAATTGATAATAATTCAACACGTGACAACATACACCCTGTACATATTAATTCAATACCAAATGCAACACGTGAAAAAATACAACCCGAGAATAAAATAAAAACAAGCTGCGGTACTGAGATATGCTTCTTATATTCCCACCTTTAACAGTCAATCAAGTTATCTTCATGTTTTCTTTGAATCGTTGCTGGATTAATTATATTACTAACTATTCCAGATTCTCGAATCCTGAAGTAAATTTTTGTAAATGCTTCAAGGTATGGAGATTTTTTTTCAAAATAATAACTTAACCTTAAACAATGAAAAACGGGATTAGCCTTTTTAAATGAGTTTACTTTAGAATATTTAGAACTTTTGATAAAATCATAAAAGTCTTCCTTAATTATGCAAATTTTTGGTTTATTTACAATCAAGTCTTGTAAGAAATCCACTATGTCGTCTATTTTTTCGGATTTGTTTTTTAAATTCTGGACGTACTGATCTTCCAGTGTAAATATAACGTCCACATATGATTTTAAAATATATACTTTTAAACCAGATTCATCAATACTTTTAAAAGTGTTGAAGTAAGTTTCATAGTTTATTATTATTTTTAAGAAAATTGAATAGATTTGATAGAAATAAAACTGTGATATAAGAATAATACTCATAAATAATATTCTTTCCACTATTTTTTTGGGATTATTTATCAATGGGATTCCAAAAAGTACTTGATAAGCATAAAAAGATATTAGTCTTTCTCGTTGAATATTTAAAATATTTAGTACTTTAAAAATTACTGCGATAATTAGTGGCAATGCATATAATTACATAAAAACATATTTTAAAAAAGCTAATAATATAGAAGTCGATTTAATAGCAGGAACTACTGCTATTAACTTTTCACAGTCGTCTCCAAAATCAAGCTTTGGAATACTAAAATTTAAAGCGGACAAGTACTTTGGTGTCTCATAAAGATTAGCTTCGTTCATATTCAATTTTTTCAATAAATCGATTTGTCCAGCATAATAAGTCATATTTATACCAACTTCAACAAATTTAATAATGAAATTCATACTTTCAAAAATAATAGATATTATTTCAAATTTCTCACTTATAATGCTCACAATTTTATTTTATTTTGATCGTAGCAAGATTTCTACTGGATGCTGCTACCTTAATATCATATTTATTGCTGTCACCAAATTTATTTGGGAATATATTTACGTTTAAAGTAAAAGGCTTTTCTACGATTTCATCAAAGAACGGATTATAAAATCGAAGAATACAGTTGTTACTGTTTCATGCTAATATTTAAAAGTCCAAGACTTGTCTAGACCAAGCGTATTTGAATATAGAATCAATAACTAGATTAAATGAGCCTTGATTAAAAAAAATTAATAAAATTTTTGGTCTTGATTGATTTGGCCTAGAATGAGCGAAATGATTAATAACACGATGCATATTTTTTAATGAAGTATTAATTTCATTGTCTAATTTACAGATATATAAATAGATTGCCTTTGAATTAACGAAATCTTGTAATAATAAATTTAAATCAATATTTAAAGTGTCACTGATAAAATTATTATTTCTGATGATAAGTGGAATGTGTTGAGATATTTGTTGAAGTATTGTATCCGATTTCGATGAAAAAATAGTTTTTGTGTTATTTATGTAAATTAGTAGTCGACACGGGTTTATCACCCTCACTATACAATGTTTAAGGAAATCAAAACTATCATTACACGTGGAAAAAGTATAGTATATTAAGCACCTAGGGAGGTAAAGAATTGGCGAGTATATAGCATTCCATAATACTTTTAAATCACAGAAAATTAAACATTCTAATAATTTTTCTTTAACATTGTATATACTTCGTTGAAACATAAAACTTTTTTACCATATTTTATTAGTAACATATTATATATCTATAAACTTATATAGACTTACTATATAAAGAGAACTAAGCAAAATATTGTTTATTTAAATTAGCTGTCAATGACATCTGTCAAGCTGTCAATAATTATACATGTTTCTTAATTAATAATGATTTGCATTCAATACTAAAGCTAATAAATGATAATAGGAACCCTGAGAATAGAACAAAAATAAGTGGCAATACAGAGATATTTTTCATATTCTTCATTCCTTCATTTTTAATTCTGCGATCTGCACATATGTTCCTAAACATGGGTGCGTAAATTATTCCAGAATCGCGAATTCTGTAGTAAATCTTTTGAAATTCTTCGATGTATGGAGAATTTTTTTCAAAATAGTATCTCAATCTTAGACAATGAAAAACAGGGTTAGCCATTTTAAATGAGTTTACTTGAGGAAATCTCGAACTTTTCATGAAATTATAATAGTCTTCTTTCATAAAGCAAATATGTCGATCATTTGCAGCCAAGCTTACTAAGCAAGGCAGTATATCTTCTACTTTT
>UELX01001876.1:0-37285 GCA_900480035.1 Eupelmus urozonus
ATGGCAAAATAGCCGTCGAAACGTCGTCTATTAATAAAGTGATTTGACTCGTAAAAACAACTGTTTTTGAATTCAATTTTACCGAATTAACGAGTGCTTCGAAATTATAATAAAAGTTCTTTAGTTATTTGGGTAACTTAATGTACTTGTTAATATCATAAGTTAAATATTTTTATAATATATAATTTTTTTACGATACTATGAAAAATGAAGAACAAAGTATGTATAAAATTACACGAGCCAAGTGTGTACCTCCGATTTAAATTTATCGTCGCCATTTTAAAACGTTTAAAACGAGTGTAATGGCGACAACGTATTTGAATAGGAGCTAGACACTTGGCCCATATAATTTTACACGCATGAATTACAGTGAATGTATAAAAAATGTTATAAATAGCGTTTTTACTAGCTAATTTACTACTAAATTAGCTCATCTTAACGAATACTTTTAAGCACTTATAGTTTCATTCTTACTATTAAAAATAAAAGACCTAGTAAAAATATCGAAAGCTACCATCGAAATCGAAGCCTCCTTCTGAAATCTAACAATTTTGAGGCGAAATAGCGAGCCACTTGTAAAACGGGGAAAGGAATTTAAACCTCCGGAATGACACGTGCGCTTTCCGTCCGGCAACGGCGGCAGGATTGAAATCCCCGAGCCGCTCTATGTATATACGTCTTCCTCCCGCGGGGGAGGATTTATGCGCGAGGCGTTGTCGTTTCTTAAAAGGGCCAGAGCCGCAAAATCTTTCCTGATTGCTTTGCATTTGCGAGAGAAGAATTGGAGTATGATGGGAGAGGGTTTAAGGAGAAATAATAGACGGGATTTGAGCGAATCAGCGAAGGAGAGGCGGAATTTAAGGTATAAAGGAAATTAGATTCTTACATTGCCTTTTATAGGCTGTGTTGCAGAACTTGGAAAAGCTCTTTTGTGTTTCAAAATTTATTCTCCACTTTTTGAATGTTTCATTGTTAAATTAATTTTGTCGCAATATTGTGTACAGACTGTTTTCTGTATTCTTCAAACAGAATCTCGTATAGTTATTTTAAAACTAGCTCAAACTCCAGGCTGTCATATAAAAATCGCATACGGAAATCATTCTACGCCTGAACTGCAGCTCGAGTTAATCATGTCTCGCATGCAAGTTCCTTAATTGCGGTAGTAAAGGCCCAGCACGCACGAAAAAAATCTGATAGCGTACAAACTTGCTTCACAATCCCTTTTTATTTCTTACACCAACCAATGGTTAATAAATTTTGTGTAACATTAACAATTTTTATAGGACTGTTGGATAAATTGGAATAATATGGGAGTGCCAATAATATGTCTTATCACCATTGACATGTCTTATTGCCACATAAATGAATAGAAAAGTAACGATTACTCGGACCAGTCAATATGTGTCTCAATAAGCAAACAAAAAGTAGCGCTCGCTATCTCTTATTAACGCCTACAACCAGCATCAACGAAACATTTCTTGCTGCACTGTATCCCAGAGCGCGTGCGAGGCAACCTTTAAAAAGCAGGAGCGCTCGTCTCCGGTCAACGAGAAGTTCCTATTTAACGGAGTTATTTTATTTCACGCTCTCGGCTGCAGCTACCCATCGTCCGGCCAGTCAGGCTTGCGTTTATTTGATGCCTGAGTACGCGCGGAACGCATGTATATGCACGGCCGAGCGTGCCGTATTTAGGAAGAGACCTTTTTAATGGCGCGCAGCTCGAGCAACTGGAAAATTGGAGCGACAAATATGAAGACGTGCACGACAACTGATATTCGACGGTAAGTTGTCGTCGTCTACGAAAATTTTTATTTCAGCATTTTTAAATTTTGATGGCGGAGATAATTTTGGCAATTGTGAATATCGGATGTAGAAAAATGATTCGTTCGCAAATTTTTTTTATATAGAAAAAAGATTTCATGTACTATCTGACTGTTTTAAAATTATTACTATTTGTGCAATGCGGAAAAAGGTGATCGACATTTTTTTTTTGGTATTCAAAAAATGTTTTAAAGTTTTTATAACAAAATTACACCGAAGCAGTCTGTAATGGAAATTTTAATAAATCAATAGATAGAGTTAAATAACATTGTCACTTTAACCATGACAGGTTAAAGATTGCAAACTTAACTTTCCTTTTTTATCACACGATTCTATTTTAATCATAATACCATTTGCTAAACAAAGATTTTTTCTTCATCAAAGAGTTTCATTTTTTCGAAAGTACTTCAAACTCTCAGACTGCAATCTCACCCAAAAGTACATTGAACAAGAGTGCTGATGCGTCTTCTCTATAACCTTTAATTCACGTCCGATCGCGCAGAATCCATTAATCGTCCGCGCACTTACGAGACGCGAACGTTCGTTACTTCAGCTTGCAGAAAATGAAGAACGGCCCGATCGTTAGCCTCTCGTAAAGGCGCCGCCGTCACGAGCCCCTGTACCTATGGAAACTTTCATTAGTAGGCGATGCGTTGAGGGTGCCATGTGAGCAAATGTGCGTGTCTGTGTCTGTGTACACTGCTTCGAAGTAAATTAACTTGCGCGCTTTACGGGATCGTTCGTGTTCGAGTGTCGCTTGCGTTCGTGAGTTGAACGTTCGATTGTTGAAGCGTTTAGATGGGGAAACAGTAGGGGTGCGAGGCATGGGAAAGATTTATACTTTGAAAATAGAAGTTTGAGTAAATACTACAAATGTTTTCGGGTACAATAAATGCTTGGAATTTGTGTCGTTTTGTTCGTTTCTTCGACTCGATAGTTTAAATGATTTAGATTTCAAGCGCATATACATACATCATGCAAGAAATAAGGGATAAGAGATAAAAGTAACTGCGTGCAAGGTAGAGGATATCACAAAAAGAAGTTATAAAAAGTTATATAAAGCGGTCTAATATTGAAAAGCCAAAGATTCTTAATAGATTAATTAAACTTTTTTCGATTTAACCAATCTTTAATTCAACTAATTCAACTTTTATTAGGTGGACAAAATTTTTTTTCTCAATGTAGATCTGATAAATTAGATACAACACGAACTAGATTGTTATTTATTATATTTCTTTTTTTTTTAAGCATGTAGAATTAGGCCTTAAAATTGATTGCCTTTTTTAGAAACTTATGCTTATTTTTAAGAATTGCGACAATAAATTAGACTGGAGCGGTATTGTACAATCAAGTTTCAACAATCGTGAATGAATTAATAATGACTTTTATTTGTATTTTATCGCTTGGTCTACATAATTGGAAATACAACTTTTTTCTAAAAAGTGCAAGAAAATCATAAATAATTAATAATAAATTAAATAATAATAAAAAAAATTGAACACAGACACACACCTTATAACTTTTTGCACGCAAAATCAACTGTTATCCTAAAAACCCTTTGCAAATCAAACGCAGGCTCAAACTTGGCCTAACTCTCTCAGTGATAACGTTCGCAGTAGGCTTGGCGCCGACGTGATTAACCGCGAAAACAATAGGAGCACAGTAATCGAATAAATATCAAACAAAAGCCAAACTCGAAAGAGACACGCGTGCGTCTGCTTTCGACAGGCGCCCTTCTTTTTACCTCTCCTCTCGGATTTCGCTCGCACTTCGCTCGCTCGAGTCTGGCTCAATTGAGTTATCGCTTCATTAGCAGGCCAAAGTGCTCGGCGATTTATATATCGGGTAGCGCGGAAAGTCAAGAGCAGAGCGCGCGCACGCGGTAGAGATGAACTATCTTTATGGGGAGCGAATTTTTTTTCGACGCCTCGCACGTGTGAGTTATGCGGCGCGGTTTTGCGACAGATTTAAGGCGATGTAAAAAAAAAAAATGATGGTTGGCGCCGGTTTGAGTTTGAAGTTTGAAAAATTTGGAAATTTTAGGAATATATATCGGTTTTGTTGGATTAGACTTTTATTGGAATGTTTTATTTAATTTTTTAGTTGGGAATATTGTTTATTAAAAAATTTTGAACGTATTATGACTTTTGTGAACTTTAAGTTGCTACATAAGTTTTCATAAAGCTGCCAACTATTTTATATTAATTTAAAAATCCATAATATTTATAAACTTTTTTAGGATTTTTTAGAAAAAGGTAGAATAATAAATTAAATGTAATAATATTTCATATAGAAATTTACATGAATATCGAGTAAAAAAATCAAGATCAAATGAAAAGAAATATTAGTACTGATGGTGAGTTCAAAGTAATGAGAAATTAATAAACGGTGGATGATGTTGTTAGGAAAAGGAAAAAGGAAGGAGGAAAAAATAGGAAAGAAAATGATGTATGTATTTATTATGCTTTTAAATTAGAAATTGCAATTTATAAGTATATGAATTTTTTATTTCTAAAGTTAAAATAATAATGTAATAAATGGAAAGTGTACTTAGGATTTTAAGGTGGTATTAAAGCCTCATTGACTATAATATATAGTATCATCTTAATTCATTGAATTATGAAAATTTATTAACTACAAAGTAAGCTTAATACTTGTGAAAATGCTGCTTAAATGTTGTATACTTTATTATAATATTAGAAAAAGAGTAATTAAATATTTGGTTCAAATAAAATCAACTATGGCATTAACGAGGTAAAAAATTTTAATAAGGCGCTCGTGTTGAATGCAATAAAAATCCATCATCGTTCATAAAATACGTCTAAAATCGGTCGTAAACCCGTTAAAGAGGATTTTTCCTCTTTTACTGCGGTAATATCGAAAGAATTCCAGACGGGGTGGTGGAACTTAATTGAAAAATACCTGGTAAATAGTCTAGCTGATGACTTGAATGGAGTGTGACATCGACTTATTTATTACAATATTTTGATAATTAAAATCTACAAATACAGAGGTAGTATTTCCAAAGACTCAATAAAATAAATATAATAATTTTGGTTTTCAAAAAATCAAGTGTCATTCAGTTGGTCCCCAAAGGTAAATCTTTATATAAACAATGTTTTACAGTATAACTAAACCAAATCTATAAAAATATATTATAAAGATATTTAAATCGCGATCACGCCTCTACAACTCGACCAACAACATCCTCACCTACCTTAAAATAGTAACAGCGCACGACAGCTGAAAGCGCGAATAAGAAGCGTCGCAACTTCGACAAATCCTCAACCCTCATCAATTATCCAACGCTAGACAACTCGACCCGCAAGTCCACGCTCCATAGACTCATGGCTCCTGGGAAGGGGGGCTATACCCGCAAGTTCAGCGCGTAACAATTCACAAGCTTACTGAATGTCACAGTCGAGAAGAGCTAGCCAGTGGAATGCGCGCATCCCTCGCGTCGACGACGGAAAGTTGATATACAATGGGGTGAGGGTATATATACAGGCCGAGCGAGGCACGTAAGACGAGGCATTGTGTATTACGCTGTCGTTATAGGGCGTCGCAAGGTAAGTTTTCCTTGAGCAGGAGGAGCTAGGAAAACCGGTGCGAAGACGAAAGTTATGCGCGCTCGTGACAGCCAAGTTGAGAATGAATTGGTCTCGCCGAGAACTTTAATGCGTTAGGGTACAAAGACGTAGAGTAATTGTCGGTGTGGAGAGCTTTTTTTCCGCGCGAACTTAGCGAGATGAAAAGGTGCTTCAGTTTGATACGAGGTGTGTTTTGGATGGGCGTTGTGTTGATTGCTTTGAGTGAGAATTCAAATATTTCGATAAGAATTGATGAAGTATCAATTGGTGAGAATCGCACTAACTAAGTGGATATACATTGAATTAATTGTTTTAAGTTGTCAAAATCCAATATCTTCATTAGCTGCATTTAAAACCTATGTGAAAATATAACATGCTGTTATAAATAGCAGCAAGTTTCAGATTTAACATGTTTCAGAAATAATTTTGTTTCAAACAGTTTATAATTATGACATTATTACTTCTTTGCTTCTGTCAAGTTATTAATTAAAACATTAATACACATAAGAAAAAAGAAAATAAAGCATAAAACTATTTAATATGTAAATGAACAAGAAAAATAAATCTTCTTATCTTACAATAAGTATAAAAACAAAAATTTGCAAACAGTATAGTCCTCTGAATATCCAGTAAACCCCTCTAACCACTTTCTTTTTTGTAAAAAGAAACCGCCTAAACAATTCTCACGCAATCACTCACCCACCCAGCATCACTAAGCAATTCTCACAGCCCAACTATTCATTACCCCCAAATTATCTTTTTCAGGGTCACGCCTGATCCTCACCGTAACAACCCTCGCCCCAAAAACAATCGATTACAAAAAAAAAAAGAGACAAATGCCTCTCACGTGCGCGTCCCGGCACACACGAAACTCAGCAGCCACTTCAGATATCAATTTACCTCGGCTTCTCCCTACACCTCATGCACTTTCCTTGCACATCCACTGGCGGCAAAGTGAACAATGCGGCATATCCGTAACGCGCTGCGTCAATCCAGCGCTGCAGAGCGCGCTCATTTCGCGCCCCCCATATATCATTCGCGTGCGAGAGTAACACATGGCGCGAGCCAGCCTCCCCCCAAAGGGATGATTCGAGTGGATGAGAAAAGAAGGGGAGGCTGGGACGCGCGTTATGGGAGGAGAGGTGGCAAGCGATATTTATAGCCGGGAGGCGTGGACGAGCTCGTGAGCTGACGTTTTATGGGGCCGTGGAGGTGCTGGAGGTGCCGGGCTGGGAGGAAACGGTGGTCGTTTTGGAGTGTTTTCAGGGTGACCAGCTTCTTTTCGAGGGTGTTTGGTTAAATGGGTTTGAGGGGGTGAGAGATTGATCAGAGTGTCGAAATAAGTTTTTTTGAGGAGTTTTACTACTGAAGAAATTTAAATAGAGAGTAGTAATCGAGATCTTAGATCATTGAATATTATTTTTCAAACACTAACTAAGGTATATTAGATTAACATATACGATACTATGATCAATACTTTAAAAATATATATTTCTGACCGACAAAATGAAAATTTTATACAAAATTTATTAGTAAATCAGCAATTTTTCAATTCGCAGTTAAAAAAAATTTTAATGAACTTTGCTGAACACACAGTCCCGAACGCAGCCACGCAGACATGCACCGAAGTAACGAGAGAGCCGAGTTAGCCGGCTCAATTTATCACTCCTCCATCTCGAAGTATCTCAACGTCGCGCGAGATCCTCGCTATCACTTTCCCAGAGCGTGTGTATGCTCATCCGAGCGCACCGGAGATCTGGCTCCCTCCGTCCTCTAATCGCGCTTCGCGCACACGCATAAAGTTGCCAAGTGGCAAAGTTCCCGTCAATTAACGTGGCCGTGCAACTTTCCCTCCCGGGGAAATTTCAAGAGTCGCGCGCGCGCGCGAGCGAGCGACAAAAAGAAGTAGCGCCTCGCAGAGAGAACCTTTTGTCAAAACTTTCCTCGCGAAAATTATAACAGCATCCCAGCCAGCCTATATATAGTTTTCGAGAAGAGGACTACTCATTAAGTTTCATGAAGGAGACGCTCCTCATTGTTTTTGTAGGTCGAGAGGGCAAAGCTTGGGGGTGGGGGTAATTTATGCGGCTTATTACGGAAGTTTCTGGGCGCGCGCGCGCGCGCGAGGCAACTATATCGATTGCTTCCAGTCGATTGACGAGGAAATTTAATCAATCTCGCGCCCGCCTCGCTGCGTTGTTTTTATGGCTGGAATCTTGAGCGCGCGCTCCCGCGCCTCTTCGGTTTTATGATAAGTGATTTATAATGCGATTCTCTAAGCGGCACTGAGATCCTTTTTACTGGCTCGCGTAGTTGAGTGCCGGATTATGGAGATGGAGAGGTCAGAGTGACATGGCGCTGCTCTTTATGACGTAGTTTCCGGCTTTTTCCCCTGTTTTCGTCAGGGTAATGGAGCGTAATTCTTCTGGTTATTGTTAGACTTGATGATGGCTTTGAGGAAATCTGAGACTATGTTGATCTGATTATTATTGTTATTGATGATGGCCTTGAAGGATTCTGAGACAGTCTTCATCTAATGTTATCTAGCCGAATTTGTCTGATTGCAGTTAGAGATTGTCAAAGACCTAATTAAATGTAAATTATTAGACCAATTTGTATGATTGGAGATATAGGTTTGAGAAATTGCAAGTAGTATATAAATTATTAGATCGAACTAGTTCAATCTCTACTTGAAATTTATTGGTTTTTCAATAAATGCTATTGTTAAAATTAGTTTTTTCAAATCTTATTAACTGAGGAAAATCTAAGCAATTCTAATAAATGTAAATGAAATCCTCTTAAGGCAATATATTCATAGTCGCAAACTTAGCACTCTTAATCACAAAGTTAAACATTCGCCTATATTCTTTGAGCGTTCTTTTCTGTTCACAAAGGCACAAACAGATTCTGGAGAAACAAGCACGCCTATATCGACAAGCAAGCTAATACTAGATACTTTGGGCTTCTTTAATTCAGAAACAGATATCGGTAAAATACAGCGGCGCAATTCCTTTTTCTATTTTAGCGCACAAACACCTTTTTATGATATGCAAGGGCAAATTTACACTGTTGACCCGACCTGCATTCTGGGATAAAGCTTATCTTAACCCGAACATGCGCGTCAGTTCATTTTGAGTATATGTGTGCGAAAACTGATGTCGAACTGTGGACGAGGTCAATCTGTTTTGAATTACGGGAATGAAAGAGCTGAGTTTGAAATTTACATAAATTTTGAATCGCGTTTGTTTTGTAAGCAATGTTTTGTATGGTTAATATTTAATGCTTCTGGATTGTTTTAAATTTTCTATGACGTTAATATAAATACAACTTGAAAAAAACCTGGTATAAGCAATAATTTTGTTTATTTTATAGAGTGAATAGGATAAAATTGTCGGAAATAATGAAAAACACAAATGATTTGAGTATTAAATTCTTTTACAAACTTTTTAAATTTAGAAAAAGTTAGTTTCACATGATTGTGTTTGATACTATGTCATAAAAATAACTTATAGTAATCTGATCCAAAAATTGTGTATTGCGTATTAATAATTTATTCAAATTATATAACTAAGTACAGTAATTTATTACTTAATTACTAAGATTAATTACAAATATTTATTACTACAATATAAAGATTTAATTGCATCTAAAGGCTCATCATTTGAATATCGTAATTAGGTAATTTAATAACAAATCAATCTAGACGAAATTAATTGATGCTTATTGGGCAGTAACCTGGAGCTGAAAACGTCAAAATGTCAATCACTTACTAGATATTTGTTACCTCAATCATTGACATAATTACTAAATATTATTTTAAAATTTATTTTATTCTACTTCAAATTATTTTGACAAATTTAGTAATAGATTAATTTATAACTTTTTAATATTTTTAATTCGTAGCGATCATTCATCATTAACTATTCTACTCTTGAATTAGATAAAGGCAATGAAAGAAAACGTTTTTCCTCTCTTTAATTTAACTTTCCTTTGCCTAATTGATAGGCTGCGAAGATTAATTAATAACTTATTATGCATACAACTCTCTGACACGGTAAGCAGAAATATTATGCGTATACGAATGGCTTCATTGATGATTCTCTTCATCCTATACTTTCTTAACTTTTTTGACGGTAGCTATACTTTTCTATTAGAAAGATTTGTTGTCTTGAATACCATATAAATCATCCTTTTCGTGTATACACAATTAGCAGTACCCAAAGCTCGAAAATCACTAGTTCAAATTTGCATAATCGATTTGAAATACGATAAATGAATAAAAATTTAGAATAGGATTTAATTAATACAAAACTTAAAACTGTAAAATAATCTGAAACTAACAATAATCAAAAATACACCCTAATTCATGGCTAGTGATCACGAAACGATAGCAAAATCCAGCGCTCTCTCTCTCTCTCTCGATCTCTTGCAATAAACAAAGCTAGCAACCCTTTCGCGCTCGATTCGCGGCTATCCATCACGCGCGCGTACCTAGCAGTTTGACCGCTCGTAAATCAACGGATAGTTCGTCTCCGAGGAAAAATCCGCCGCGGACTTCCGCAGACTTTTGGCGTCCATTGGCCATCGCAAAAAAAGGGAGAAACTCGCGCTAACGCCACATCCGAGCGATAAGAAACGCACGGAAGTGCAGAAGGAAATGCAATATCCATTGTGCGTGCAGGACGACGTTCAGGGAATCAATAGCGACGGACCGAGCGCTGCTCCCGGCTCGTAAATCCGTTCACGAGTACGCGTGAAATAAAAAAAAAAAGGATGGGTGGAGGTCTAAAGAAATTGTAAAAGGCGTTATATTTTTTATATCTGTGTATTCAGTATAGTGAGATGTTTGTTAGGACAGAAACTATCGAAATTCTTTTCTAGTAAACACGGATAAACGAGAAGAACGTGAAAACTTACTCGAAGCAGCCCTTTTAATAGTAAATGTGCGGCACGCTATTTGTGCGTGAGAAGATAAAGGTCTCGTGAAGGATCAAACGTTCAAAATTATAAACGTAATCGCCACGATTTTTCTTCGTGCACACGCACACGCTTCGACTGTCGCTGGTTTATCGTCGAATGAAAAATCGTCGGCGCGTTGTCAGGCTATCTGGCTCTATCAAAATACTCAGGCAAAGCGTCGCGTGCGTAGCTTTGAAAAAAAAAGGGTCGAGGGAAAGTTGGTAACGCGTGGCCTTATGTTTCAAAAATAATCGTGCAATTACGCGTTTTCGAGGCGATGGATATATACAAGCACTGACGGTTCGGTGATAAAGCTCGGGTTTGCAAACATAAGCGCGAACGAATTAACATATTAACCCGTCCGCGTGCACTGTCATATATTTTATGCGTGTACGAATTCGCATACATATTTTGTTTGATTTGCAAATTTAAAAAAAAATATGTTTGGGTAAATAAAGAACATAGCTAACGTGAACGTGCTTTAAATAAATAAATATATGGATGGATTCGGCAAAAGTAAATACGATAAAAACGAAATCTCATAGCTTAACTCTGTTGTATTTTTAAAATGTTCTTCATATTTCTAGTTACGAAATGTCTACGTGCAAAATATTTAATGGAATTTATATACTATATGCAAGTTATTTACTATATGTAAGTGATACAAGATTTATTCTAAATGTTATGTAAAAAACAAGCAAGTTAGTAATAACATCTACGTGACTAGTGCTTTTTAAAAGGAGTATGAAGGAAAGAAAACTTAAAATTACAATTAATAGAAGTAATTTATAAATTTATAGAAATTTTAATACTGCAAGGCAAATTATATGTTAACGTACTAAATAAATTACTAGCATACTCAAAAATAAAATAAACCAAAATAAATAAGATTTTTATACAGTATTTTCAAGGCTTATTCGAAAGTTTTTCATTCAAATTATTTATTAATGTACGTAAGTCCAAGGCTGTTTTGAATGCCATACCTTACTGTCAGAAGTGTCTTTAACGCTCGGATCGTGTTAAAATTTAATGTCATCTTTAATAAAGTTAATGGTATATTCATAGTTACAGAGTGCTGCTACGGTATTAGATCAGTTTAAACATTCAAAGACAGTAAGTGATACCTTTAAATATAATATTTCCATGGGAGTGTAATAAAAGTTACATACTTTAACTCTTATTTATACTACGAAAACCTTACTATCAATCACTTTTGATGTATTCCGAAACTAACTATCCTATAGTTATTATAGTTATTAATGATTGCTATAGAAAAATATAATCACTTACTGCTACATAGATGGGGCTAATCTCTTTTACAGCTTCGAATCCTTATATACTTTCTTACAATAACACCTAATAAATTACAATATTTTTTCTATTATGTTTATCTATCGATAATATATTGGTTGGTCCACATGCTCTTAACGATAAGTAACGTGTAATGAATGCGACAAATTCTAATAGTCGTGTAACAAACTGTCCACTCTTAACGACAAATAAAAAATGAAACTAAAAACATGACAAACAATTGAAACAGCATCCCTTTATTTTCATTCATGGGAAATGGTTATTAAATTAAAAATACGATGTTTGCCGTTACAGATCTGTCTATATAAGATTGTAATTCATTATCAAGCTTATACAGACTCGTACTTGAAACACGGTAGTTAACATATAAGGGGAGAAAAAAGAGGAGGTCGCAAGGTGTTACGAGTGTGATAAAAATTATGTGTAGCATGAAATGTCGGATTAACCAATCTGAAACTGTAGGGACATAAGCGAGTTTTGTACTATATTATAATACATATTTACATTTTAGTGTTTTGTCTAATTAATTTATCGATTAAGAGCGTTGTTTACTGAATAATATAATGCAAATGTTCTTTTGAATTATACAAGTTTTCCATAAGCTGCGATAGTTAAATATAAATGAATAATAAAAATCAAATGATGTATAATATGTAAATAACTATTTCTCATTGAAAAGATGTCTTGGTAAATTAATTTACGATATGATATTATAAATTTATTAATTACATTCTACCTATTTAATGTGTTTCGAATACAAAACCCAAATAAGCCGTTATGATAGCTGCAAGTATATGACACGTTGAGCAAATCCACATTAAACTATTCATAATGTGTAGTGATTAAAATATTCATAACTAATTTAAATTTATGTCGAGTATGAAATTACATTAGCAATAGCATTACAAAGTACAAGCCCATGAACAATTTAAAATATAATAATATGCATCAGTACTATAATTAATTCGTGTCTTTCAATTTAAAATAATTTTAACATACAGTTAAATGTAACTTATTTTTTTTAAATTTTTTTATGTTTTCTAAATCAGAAACAGATTATTTATAAATTACACTGGAAAAAATGTTATTGAACAAAAGTATTATTTGTTTAACGAATTCACTGGTGTTTACAGACATTCGATAACATTTAACAGACTGGTCTTGATTAAACAGAATCCATGCATGCAAAATATGTGAATGTCAATTCAATAACTCGGATAATTTAAAAATATTTTGTTAACATGAATTTTATTGCTTAACTTTTGTTGTAACAGTATGTGATTAAAACGAGAAGCGTATATAATTTAATTAAAATGCGATTAAAACTCAAAGTATATCATTTTTTTCAAACATTCTTTTAAAGCTATATTTGAATAGAATTTTGATTAAAATACAAATGAATAATAATGAAATAAATAAAAAATTTTAAACCTTTGAATACATAATTGTCTGAACCAACAAAATTTTCTGCTGAATCGAGGTATATTAACAAAAAAACTACACTTAAATGAACCGAATTTTTTCCTTAGTAAATACATTTTTTGTTAACAAAGAACAAGTATATTTATATTACAAGAAATGTAAGCAGACTACATTTACTTTCGGAGACGTCTCTTTGAGGACAGTAATTTTATAAAGCAAATATTGGAAGTTAGTATTTAAAACTTGTTAATATTTAATTAAAAACAAGTTTTACCTACTCAAATATAAATTATATAACTTATAATGAAAAATCAAACAAATTAACAATTAAATTATTCAAAGATAAATAATTATATTATCTTAGGTAAAACTTATACTTTTTCTCCCCTACAGATCAGTCTCAGAAATATTCAACGCAAAGTTGAACTTTCTGTAAATATTCAAAGATACACAGTTTCCTCACGATCCCTCAGACCACAGCAAAAAAGAAGAAGAAAAAACCGTACGGCCAGAAAAGGCTGTCTCTATAAATTGCGATCGATACCCGTTAAGTGCTCTCACGCCATAATAATGTGCGAAGTGTCCAGCGGTATGAAAAAAAAGCTCTGCGAAGCGAGGAGAAATCTTATTGTATTCGAGAGGAAAGAAATTATCGGGTAGGAGTACACGTGCGCTCCACCGTGGCGGTAACGAGCGAAAGAAAAAAAACGAGGGTGAGACCATAAGGCGAGAGAAAAATCCAGAGATGAAGAATCCGCACACGCGCAGGGCAGAAGTGTCGACGGCCTAATCCCCGACAATTTGTCATCAGTCTCCCTCTAACTCCTTATATTTTTCCAGGGGCCGAGGCCGAGCGTATGTGAGCTATATATAAGCAGGATGTCCTTACTGTGCTGACCGAGACCAGAAAAAGAAGCTGTAAAAAAGCTAGCTGCAATATGTGCCCATGTGGAAGTGAGCACCAGTGTGCAGGCGACACATTTTGACTGATTGCGAGACGCGCGAAATTAACATGGCTAACTTCGGCCTTTTTGTCGGTTCTGTAGATCCGGAGTGTATGCGAACGGCTAACTTTTGGACGCTGCGGGAAGAAGTTGAGCCGTGTGTGCGGGCCAATTGCTTTTAGTTAAATACTCCGCAATGTCGGGCGTGTGCCAGCTATGTTATCACACATACTGATGAAGTGTGTTTCGCCAGTACATTATCAACGCGTTTTCCCACGCTGTGCCAAATAGGAAGAATCATTTAACTTGATCTACTACGCAGTAATATGATTATTATAATTTTTATAATCTTATTCATTTACTGACATCTTAACTCTCAAAAAGTATCGTTTAAGTCAATAGAATCGGTAATTACTGATTGTAAACATTCTTCTTACTATTTAACGAATGAATATCAATTTCAAAAGGTCTTGTCAAGATCACTTACTATGTGCATGTAATTTATAAAATCATATTGAACTTAACTCATGACAGCCTCCATCTTCTGACAAATTTTAAAAACTGACAACTTTTGTGAACACCAAGCCAATCCATCACAAAGTTCCGGCAAACCAAAACTTCCTTACCCCCAATTAACAACACCCTTCAAAGCCATGTTTACCTTCTTTCCTGCTACACTTCCGACCTTATCTTTAGCGACTTCCTCCTTCTAACCCGCGCGTGAATCACGCGATCGACACGCAAGCGTGAAAACGAGAAACCAGCCTTTAATACTTGTAATTTAGACATCAACGGCATCCCAGCTCCCGAAGAAATACAGCTCTAGTTGAGTTTTGCACTCGCGTCACGCGTGCGCTACCCGCTACACAACGCGGCCTCTCTCACACTCTGTAAAGTGTCGTTAATACAACTTTACTCGGGCTTGCACCGCAGGCGGCTAAGGCTTGATTTATACACCTGGATGCGACGACTTCTCCCGGAGCGTTGTTTACGACGCTCCTAAGGTCTCGTAAAAAAAAGAGCGAGCGAAGAATTTTCTCTTTCGCCTTTTTTCTCCCCCCTCGATGATGCAGGAAGGAATCGCGCTATCCCGCCGTGAAAATTAGGTCTGTTTAGGACTTATACGCGCCATCGACGAGGAAAGTTTATCGGCGCGACGTTTACGAGCCGACTGCCTCGGCGCCGCTACAGTTTCTCTCCCACCTCTGGAAGGCTTTCTTTTTATCCTCGCTTGTTTCCAATTTATGGAGCGTTTAGGCTAATCTCGACGAAGAAGACGCTTAATTTTACGCGCCCGTGGGGGTATTGCTGAGAGAGTAATTGTATCTGGAGCGGGGTATAGGTGAGCGCTCGATCTTATCGCCTTGTAAATTTGAATTTAAAATTTTTTTTCTCGCGCCTCCCGTGGCTGCCGAGCAAATCGATGAGAAGGAAGCTCTTGTTTATCCTTGAGATATAACGCAGGTGCAGCTTAGGGATTGAAGGCAAAAGTCTGATACCGTTAGAATGTTTATAAATTTGACGAAGGTTTAAAAGCGTAAATCATTAGTAAAACTTTTATCATAATATTGTGCTATGATGATTTAATATTTTTGGTTTACACAATTTTATGCTTCATCTAATATTCTTTGAATATTGCATTATATCTGAAAGCGGGATACATTTTTGTAGTACACGAGTACAGTATAGAATTTAACAACTAGATATTGATATAGCAGTAGTCCACTTTATGACTTGAAGCAAAGCGTGTAAAGGTCTTAAAAAAAACTGATTTTATACTGACGTAAAAAGGATCATAGTCGATCGAACATTTCATCTTCCCAGCATAAGATGAATATGCATCGTCAAAGTAAGTTTGAGTATGCAAAGTTTTTATCGCTTTACCTTACTCTACAAAAGTGGAAAATTATCTAGAAACCGCTCCAAAGTACAAGTAAAATAGATTTTTTCTAACAATTGAAAATTTATACATGATGACACTACATAAAATTTTTAAAATGAAGTTTCTGGACGATGATAAATGTAAATTATCTTTAATTTCATCCAAATGCTATTCCCGCAAAATTTAATATTTATGACTTTAGCATAACATTTTCAAATTGCTAATGTTAAAATATTAGACCTCACAACTTTGAGACGTTTTTAACCCGAAATTTATAACCACTTTTTTTAAAATAAATCATTATTCCAAGCCAAAAAATTCCGATTACTCTTCCGTTTGGTATTCCCACTAAAGCTAGTAGTACTTCCTTCTCTCAAAAACAAGAAAAGAAGCGTTCAACCCCGCAGTTCCCTCCCTTTTAATATCTCCCGAAATGAAACCACACCGTCAAGACCCACCCTTGAAGATACACATAACCAAACGCACCGCAATTAGCGCCTTCAACCTCGGGACGCTGGTAATAAGAACTCCAGAGGTGAAATCCAAGTAAACCAGACGAATCGTACACACCCCAGGCAGTACATATAGTCAAGCTTCAGCCATCTTACATTAAGCGCGTGTATATACAGCCTCTTTCGAGGAGGGTTACCGAGCAGCGAGTTCATCATCCTGCTTCCTTTGCATCCCCTGGCTCTGATGTATGCATGCCGAGCTCGTCCTCCATTACCGCCTTCCACGCGTATATACAACGCAGGTGTAAACAGCGGTTGCCGTCGACGTACGCCCCCATACGCCAACGGTAAGGGCTGTTCCTTTGTTTGCGCAGCGACGTTCGCCTCGATGATATCGCCACCGCGAGGAGACCTAGTCCACCGGACGCACACGCCTCTTCGGGCCCGCCTGAGTTAGGTGACGAGGTGAGCGCTGTATACGGGTAAGAGGGTGTAAGCGGCAGCAAGGGATGAGTAATCGGGGATGGCTGGACTGGGTGAAATTTAAGATAGTATTATTAGTTGGGAATCTGGATTGTAGATTTCTGGCTTGACTACTGGTATTTTAGTCTGGGATGAATGGTGTTCGGAATGATCGTTGCAGAGTTTTAGGGATAACGTCTTTGGAGCAGAAGCTATTTCTGGTAAGTTTATGTGTTAACGTTTAAACGATTTTTATAAGAGAATTTAATTAAAATTTCCCTCAACAGTTTCAGCAATCTTGCATTAATACGTATGCAAATATTTAAAAAAAATAATTTCTTTAAAATAGTAAGCTAGAAATGTAGTAAATTCATTTTACAGTTAACCGCCATATTACCCTTACAATAAACAATGCAAGATTAAATCTTGCACGTGCATTAAAAATAGAATACCCATAACGAGCCATAATCATAGAACACTTGAATCAGCCATGCTATCGCATTGTTCCACTTAATCAGATTTGTACGAGAAAGCTCGGTAGCCAGTGCCGTTCACACAATAACTCCGACTATAGGCCTCAAAGCAGATCGCATTAAGCCATCTAATTAGCATAACAACAATGCAGTCTCTCGTCCCCACGCGATCGGCAAAATCACCGATTAAGAACATAACGGATGCAAATAGTCGCACCAACCGTAAATCTAAGCTCCGGTAATATTATGCGAATTCGATACCGGAATGCCCTGCATTGCAGGTATATAATTATCAAGACATAGAAGGATACAAAAGGCGACGCGCTGCATTGACTCATAAGAACAGGAAGTCTTTGGGCGCGATAATTGCACGCCTTCTTTCCTCGGCACGACGTCGCTCCAATTACGCCGGCTTCTTTTGTCAGGAGGCGCGCAGGCCGTTTGATTAAATTTCGACGAGAGTACGTTCATTAGACGGATGGACGCGCCGTGTGACAAAGGGCTCGTCCTTGCGATAATTAGCCAGCCATTAGCGATTTACCGGCGAGACGTCGTCGCGCCATCAAGGCTTGCAAGAAAGATGGAGCTAACAAAGGGCTGCATCTTCGTCGGATGGAGCTTTTTTTTAAGCTTGAAAGAGTGCTTTTTTCAAGCGTGACGGCAACAGCTAAACAATTTTAAAAGTTTTGAAACTCTGGATGAATTGGTAATTTGTTTTTAACTAACAAAGATAGTGTTAGTTCTTTGGATCTTATATGGAATATATTTTAAGATTACAAAATACTGAAGAAATAGCACAATCTAATTTCTAGATATTCCGTAATTTTGAACTACATAGTATTATGTTGAGAAAAATACCTTATATCGCAGATATGAATTATTTTTAGAAGCAAATGAATATAAACAAGAGAATTTACGTTTACTTTATTTAGAATTAAAAAATATTGAAAGTGACTGACAAATTTTAAAGAATATGATTCGTATTTATAAATATATAATTCGAGTTAAATCTATTATTCGAACAATGAACTTTCCTTTTAAGTTAAAAAACAACGATTATTTTACATTATAGTAAAATTTAATCAAACTTTTTTCCAAGTTTTATTTTTAATAATAAAAAAATAGTATTTGTTGAGGAGCCACATGAAATACAAATAATATGACCGAATTAAGCTGTCAATTAGTACGTAAAAGAAACATTTTAACAAAACCATGCAATGTTATCGAACTCTATAAAAATGCACACATAAAAGAAATCATTCCAAAGCAATAAGAACAATCTAGCGTTTAATCTTTATCCCTGGCGTGTCATACACACGACGAAATAATAAAAAGCTAAACAAACGATCTACTATCCACGAAGATAATAAAAAAAAAGTAAAAAAAATAAAAATCGAGACCGAGAGCCAGACTCCGTGATTCTATGGAAAATTGCAAAATAAAAGTATTCCATGTGAAAAATGAATTCCCGCCGCTGATGAGACGAATACAGACGATCGCGAAAAAAGAAATAGAATTGCGTTCATATACTCGCGAACTTTTCCGTCGGATGCGATCGACAGTTTCATAAAACAATAGTGCGCCAACAAAAATGGTAAAGGGAAACGAGAAATAATCCCGGCGTAGGTGCAAGCTTGCACGATGTCAAATCCGATAAATTTCGAAATGAGTGTGCGCATGAATATTGCGCATGCACGCTGATCTTTAGCGCACATCCTCCCAGGAAAAGTTAATTCGCAGGAAAATTAAAAAGAAAAAAGATGCTGCGATGCGCTTTGGGACTGGAAATTAAACTTTTTAAAAGTAAATGCAACAGTTTTAAAGTTTTTAATCTTTTAAATTTCTTGACTGATGCTTAAAAGCCATTTAAATTTAAATATATAAAAATAATATATTTTGTAAATGTAAGTATTAAACACGTAATTATGTGTGTTGTTTACTGAGTTGTTGTTTATATTTTTACCAGAAGATAAATAAATCTAAAATAATCAAGATATTCCACAAATGTACCGCAAAACATGAGTATGACACGTAGCTTTCATTATAGCGAAACAATGTGAAATATAATATCAGTGTATTTGAACAGTATGGTTGTTATTATCATTTACCAAAGCAATTAACGCTCATCTGATGAATCTGATGAATTGGATGACATGATATGTTTATTTGTACATACAATTAAATGAGTTTAAAAATATTAAATATTTGATCAGAAACATTATCTTTGACAGGAATCGTTTCTAGGAAACTTTAATTAAATGCAATAATGTAGCGCGTTAAAAATTAAAAAAGTTCCATCGACATTTTACACACAATACCTCAGTTAACGAAAAATTTTTAATCATCCAATGAAAAACATCAAAGAGATCAAAGCTCGTCATGCGAATCCAATTACTTCGACACCAGTCAGAGGATCAGCGCAATCATTGGTAATTCGCGCTTATGTGATAATCATTCACTGTTAGCGTATCTCAAACGGAGATTTGTCAAAAGTAATTAGCTCATGCATGTCGGCTTGAGCTGATTGCATATTGTGGACAATTTGAGGGAGATAGGGAGACAGCGTTGGCAATGAATCAGTCGATAACAGAGTATATTGATTAAGGTGTGTACCAATCAGGATGATACTCTCGAGTTGGTTCTAGTTAGCCTTCTCTAAACATCAACATTTTGCCATGTGCATTAACCCTTACCTTTTGGCAACGCTTACACGTGAACAGTAACATACGCGCAATTACCCAAATCACTCGGTCGTTTAGATTATAAGAAGCTATTATGAACGGTTGCTGTATTTATGGCCTCTAGTACTAGCATTTGAAATTGATTTAATTGTGTTGATCGAGAGCTTAATAAATTAATGAATTAAGTTATTAATTTCTACAAAGTAGGTTTATCATTTGTAATATACTTAATAACATCCGCTGTACGGCTTATATAATTATTAAAATTAGTCTGTTAACTGATTATATTTTGTATCAGTGTATAATATTCTTTTATGATTTTAACTAAATAAGATAATTATATAGTGTCGTTTTACTATAAAAGTACATTTTGACTTTTTCTATAACCTAGTAGACAAAAGGGAAAAGTTGACAAGGAAAAAGACCCGAAGTTAGAATATCGCTAATTCTAAATTTCGAACTTTTTCCTCCTCGCGGCGACACGAAGAAAAAGAACAAGAATCAGCAGGAGAGCGACTCAAGAAGTTTGCATCATTTCCTCGTTATTTTTGTCCCACCTTCGTCGTAAAAATCCCATGCAAATTACGCATCTCATACCCAGGGCGTCGCGCGAGCGCAAAAAATTTTTAAAAACTTAAAACTGCAGTCTCGCGCTCGCTCGAATAAAAGTTTGCTTGCTCGCGCCCTGGTTCCCTTCGTTTCCGGCGAGGCGCGAGATTGCGCTTCGTGAGTCCATCTTTCCAAGGGCGAACAACTGCTCCCCGAAGACACTTTAGGGAAATGCGATTGCGCGTATAAAAAGTAGGGAGCTGCTGGCTTGGGTTCGCTTTAACTGAGCTCAACTTGGCCAAGTGATTGAAGTAGCTTTTGACGCTCTTTACGTTACTCTTTTTTCTTCTTCATTGTAGTTAGATGAGTCGACAAGGACGAGGTGTCCTTTTGAACCAGAGGGCGTTGGTTACTTTTTGAGAGGGCGTCCAAGTTAACTCATTTAGTTTCATACAAGTAAATTAGTTTTCTGTCTTTTTTCAGTTTATTTTTATTAAGTGATACTTTTAGATTTGATTTTGATAAATTCGATAAATATTAATATTTAAAAATATGAAACATAAAGATATTAATTGAATACATGTGGAATTATGCATTCCAAATTCATTATCATAACTTTAAATATTTTATAAAATCTTGCATAAATAAATTCTTTATTGGCTATATTACAACATGAATAGAATGCATGTATCTTTTCATTATTTAATTTAAGAATTCAATTATTAAAGTGTTTTTATTTAATTAAATTCTTTAAAGCAACTTAAAATATTAAACTAGTGTAAAAACAAATGCATGACACTATTCTTTTAGTCCTTAAAAAATCATTTTAAAACAATTAACTTTTTATGTATTTGTAATTAACTTTGATATAAAATTATTCCAATAATCAAATTAACATTCATTAACTTTTATTGATATTGTAAATGCAAAAGGTTATTGAAATAGTTTTTAATTTTTAACTTATAAACAGAAAAATTAAGCGAAGAATATTGAACTTCCAACAATATTTAACAAAGACGTAAAATGAATATGAATATTTTTTAACCTATATTAATATTATATGTAGATTATATGCATTACTGGAAAATGACATTACTGTTGAATAAACAAATTTGTATTCTTGAATGAAATGTTAGAAATAAAGTTTTAAAATCAAAGATTAGATTTTATTAATGATAATTATAAGTAACTTATATCTATGTCTACCTTTGCACTGTGCCATATTCGTGTAACCCAAGCTTACCTGTAACACAAAAATAAAAAAAGGTTAATTGTAAATATTTTTAGAGTATTTTCTCTTAAACAAAATCAACATGAGAAAAATGTAGGCCAATTCTACCTTTCGAATTTACTTTTTCAAATGTCAGATTCTAATTTAGACTCGTGACGTCACGAATTAGGAAAATCTCCGCATTGATTTATCTTGTGGTCAAAGTGCATCGGGGAGCTGGTTGAGCACTAGGATACGTCTCTAGAACGAAATATCGCTCGGATTCGGAGAAATTCTGTACACGCCCAATAAAATATTCATGATTCTGTCGTCGCATCAGTAGAGTATCTATGTGGCGTTAGTACGTTGAGTATCAGTAGTGGAGTACGGAATTGAGATAAGTAGAAGGGAGGAGTTTATTCGTTTAATGAAGTACGCCAAGCAAGCATTGACTTAGGATACGTATTTGTAGGATATTTGTTTATTTAAGGAAAAAGTAATTAAGGAAATATCTAAAGGTTGTACCTCGGTAATATTTGTCATAATAAACTGTTTTAGAGTTTGCGATTTACAATATTGTCTGGATAAACTACTCCTAAATCAGATATGGTGTCGCAATATGTTATATTTTAGAAAATGATATGAAGATTTTCTTTATAATAACACTTTTAAAAAGTCATATAATAACAATTATTTTTCTTTTTATGAACTAATGGAAAATTTAAAATATTTTTAGTTATATAGTAAGTATTGACGAAATCAACGATGAGAGAATGCGCAGCAGAGACATTCGATTTTCTTTCACTAGATATGAAGCAGCACCGGCGGCTGCAACATATTGTTTTCTCGAATTGGCTATGAATCAGGAAATTCAAGAGGAACTGCGGCAAGAAATCGAAAACTCAGCCGAGAGTTCAACGTTACTCTCTGGCAGCGATGCGCTCTATGGCACACATGGGGATGCAATATCTGGATAAAAATTTGATCGAAAGATAAAATTATATAACTATTTTTTCTTCGCAGATTTCACTTTATTTTTAGTATAATTTCTCCTAAAATATATAATTTAATTAAATGTGATATAAATCTTTTTTGTCATTATTATAATAGCTTCCAATTTTAATACATACTGTATTTCATCATTACATAAATTACAATGTAATTTAATGAAGCGTAACTATTATAAAGGGTATTAATATTTAAAATAGTTTAAAATATACAAGTCATAATTTTGAGTATAGCACAAAAATTGAACAAAAATATAAAATATATTGCGGTAATAATAATATACTGTAAATATTCAAAGCTTTAATAAAACATTTATTGTTTGCAGATACTTAATATTGTCGACTAGATAGCAAAAACATTTAATTATGTACAATTTTATTTATTTAAAATTTTTCGTGTTATTGTTAAAATACACCATGTGTGATTGAAGTAAATAAAGTAAAGTATAAAAATAACCACAGCATTTAACAATCGGTAAAAGAGTCTATAAGAGTAAAACCAAAAATTAAACACAGTAATATTCATTCATTCAACAATAATATTTATTTTCAGTATACCATATTTGATTTGAAATCTTTACCAAAAATCTTCATAGTTAACGACTTCTTTAGATCACAATCCTAAAAATATATACAATTTCCTTAAACGTACGAAAGACGCCCTCACGCAAAGCCTTCGTTTCGCCCAAGCAATGCTAATAAAAATAAAAGTAATCCATGCCCTGGCAGCGTAGGCGAGGCAAGCGGCAAAAAGCGCAAAGCGAGGGGGCAAAGAAGTTGCTTCCCCCTCAAAAGAGCAGGTATACACACAACGACGCCAGGTGGCTACTAATGAAGGAACTCGAAACTCTACGCCCGCGCACCACACGGAGGCGAGAAGGTTACCACTTGAGCTCGTCCGACGATCTAATTTCAAAGTAGGCTAAGCTCTTTTCTTTCTCGCTCGCTTTTTCTTATTTTCGATTTTGTTTTTAATTTTTAAAGACTGACTTTTTAAATTTGTCTTTGCCTTTTTGCTTTTTTTTTCTTAGATGATTTAGTAGAAAGAATAGAGTTAATAAACCTATTATTGATTTGTATAGTAATCTGAGAAGAATTAAGTTTCGATATAGTGTAGCAATAACCGTAGTTGGGCTACGGACATTATGTCGAATTTTTATTTTTTATTTAAAAGGTTTTAAAAAAGCCCAGACTTTGCCTAGACTTTTTTTGATATTTTATAAGCGATATTTCTAACGTTTTATTAATAAAATATAATATAATGTCTGAGAAAAATAAGGCTTTCTTTTCTATAAATGTTTAACAAAAACTCTGCTCCAGTGGTTATTAGAGAGACCTATACTTTTGTATCAAATCAATACTTATTTTTTATTCAAATCTTGATATATATTAAACCTCGATTTCGGCGATCAACAAACCACTGGTAAGATTGCCAAAAAATATGTTAAACATAATAAACATAGATATATTTTTATTATACGCTAAATTTTAAAATAAGGCTGGCCATCAGCACCGATAGTTAACTCAGATAAACATATTTTGAATTAGATTCACCTTACACTTTTACCATTGCAATCATCATAGAATAAACCGCACTAACAGGCTTTACTACATTGGGCACAGCTACTGGTTGACTGGTTCTTCTCTCTTACTGATTATGTGATATATTCTCATAACTCTTCTCAGTTATAACGCAAAGCACGATATTGTTTTATAAAAAGAAACTGTAATCGATTAATAGTTACTACTATTAAAATTCGCCTAAAACTGAATACATACTATAAAGTATATTTTAATGGCGATTGGAAAAAGATTCAAAGGAGTGTAATTAACAAATTTTCTCATCAATTTATAAAATTTCCAATGTAATTAGTTTAACCTAAATTCACACTCTAATGTGCAACATATTTTACGTGAATCTTAAGTTTTAGCATGCAGTAAAAACATATCTTATAATATCGTTTTTAACTTCTTCCTCTAAAAACAACTATGATCCGATTAAAACACAAGTATTAATTTAATCTAGTAAACCTTGAAGTTCGTAAAAACAACAACTTCTATTATAAGTCAAGCTTGAGTAAAAACTGACACCTCAAAATATTTATTTTATAATCGCATATAGACCGTTCCCGCTATAGTTTACTACACAGAAGATCAAAAGCACTTGGCAAAAACGATTTAAAACGCCGTAAATCCGAATTAAACGTCCAACTCTAATTGAGAGGCGCGCGATAAAGGAAGAAACGAAGTGGCTGCGAAAACTTCCCCCTCAGAGTGTCATGTGTACGACGTCCGCACCTTTTAATGCGCTGGCGCACCAGCGAGACACGTCGTTGCGCCTTTTTACATTACGCTTTGCGAGAGTGGCCGGCCACCGCAATAAAAGCAAGTCTTTCTTCCATTTCACCTCATGTCTAGGACATCTCTAATGTGAGCGCGTTGGCTTTTCCGAGTATTCGCTTAAAATCTAGATGGACGAGAGATTTTTTGTTGGCGCGCGCTGGCAGAGAAAGATTTTTGTTGAAATTAGTTACGGGCGCGGAGTGCAAATGAATAAAGATGTGATGTTCTATTTATCACTGAATGGTTAAAATGTGAATGGAAATTAAATAAATGTGTATAAATTAATAAGTGGATTTGAATTACAATAATATTTCTAAACAGATGCGGATAAAAATTAGATATATCAATTATGAGATTTAATCGGTCATAAAAACTTTAGGTTATATTTTTTAAACTTTGTATAATCATGTCGTGTATGAAAAACACATTATAAATTTAAACCGAACAAAATTCGTGAAATTATTTTGTTATTTGTGAAATAACCTAAAATTTTATTAACTTTACTAATTTATCTTGATTGTCGAATCAGGATAGAACCAAATTACACTTTATAAATTACTTTATCAAACAAAATAACATTTTACAAAATTTAGTATACTTATACAAAAAATATAGTCCAACATAATTGTACACACAATATTATTATCCGTACAGTGTATTTACAAAAAATTCAAAAAGAAAATCTCTCCAAAGTGTTGACAACGTGCTTAAAGAACAAAGGCTCCGGACCCCTTTCAGACTTCGTCCCAGCAATTCTTCGCACCTTGACAAAAATGACACATTCCGCTCAAGCCTTTTCCATTCAACGGCCAGGCACAATGGCCTCATCTTGCCTGAAAACATCTCCTCCAGAGCAAAGCAAAATCCTCCCTAATCTCAATTTCCCGCCACTCGGGCACAATAGCGCGATTTCCCATTATGTAAAAAAAAGAGCTGGAAAAAATAAAATAAACGGCCGTGCGAATTTGGGGCGCCCGCTGCAGTGCAGTGATGCAGTCGGTGGTGGGAGAGAGCTCCGGCTGACGTAAGCGAGTTTTAACCCGACCCCGTGAACTCGCTCGCCCGCCCGGCTGGCTCCAATCGATAGGCGCGCACCAGCCGCTCTCCGAGAGGGAGAGAGAGTGACCTTGAACCATTTCCACGAGCGCGGAGCGTATAGATTTCCTCGGCTCTGTGCGCTAGAGTAGGGATTTCGTTGCGGACCGCGGAACTCACGACCTTAGCCTTTTCGTCGTCCTTCGTTTTCGCGAGGGCGGCGGAGCTGACCGGCCGCGTGGGTGGTGTTTTTCATTTTCGCTGATTCGACTGTGTTGGCTGGGAGAGCCGAGAGGCCGTTGCTGTTACGTAATCTAACCCTTTTAAGTCTGGTGAAGTCACGAGAGTGATGACGTGAGTGCAGTTATTTGCCAGGAACTAGATTTGGGAAAATTCTGAATTTGAAGAATCTTTTTTTATTACGAGAAAAGTTTGGGAATTATAAGTTGCATAGGGCGATTATTTCTGCATTTTCAGTAGTGATGGCCAAGGTACGAAGTGACCTCCGATAGTTGTTACGTAATAAAGCATTTTTTAACGTATCTACGGAAAGTAAAGAAGATGTGCTTTACAATATAACTAATATGTTATATCAAATTCAAATGTTTCTAAGAATCAATAAAAACCAAAATAAAATTATAATTTAAGTTTTTGAAGAAAAAATTCTGAGTAATTTGTTTTTTATAAGATAACAAGTTAACAATGACTTGACATCTTGAAAATGTGAAAGATACATTGTATTCGATTTTAAATTTTTTAAAGGATGATGAAATTTGAACATGCTAGCCGATCGGTGAGCAGACTATAAATTACATGACCTTGGCCTTTTCGTCCTTCGCAATTTCCTACCTATGTAGCGAAGTATGTAGGATATTCCGTTTGGAAATTCCAGCCAGAGAAGAACAGTGAAATGTTGCATTACGAAACTTTCTATATTAGTTTTGGAATTGCATTTGCAAAATCTTGATACACATAAAAGTTTTGAAATGTCAATTCCAGAAAATATGAAAATATTTGTCAAGATCAATATGATTGTGAACTTGTATCTATGAAATTTTAATGTTTTTTCGATTTTATGGTAAGAGAAACTCCGCAAATACGTTAATGTTTATGCTTCATAATTTTCATTTTTGAAATTTCAGCATAAATTTTTTGATCTATAATTATAAATCCTACCCAACTTTTATAGTTAGCAAACTACTTCAAGCAGGCTATGAAATAGTAACTGGCCTGGCACATTCTCTATAAGCTTATGTAACCTGCATTCACATCACTATAGCAGCTCTTGCTACTATCGATCCTGAACAGTGACGCTTCTGCACAACCCCGCTAAAGATCAGGTCAGCCGACAACGTTCGTGCTTCTCGAAAATTGTAATTTCTTTTTCGCTCAGTCCTACATTCTCGTAAATTCACAAATTGCTAATTGTTGTTGCTCCAAAAACCTAGATGCCATGACGTAATACGCGATTTTATGCAGTGCCCGAGTATGAGAAACATTAAGATGGAAGGTGACACGCGCAGCATAAATCAGAAGAAATAGTGAATCTTACATAAGCTCCCCAAGCTATACTTTATTGCAGCACGCCTAAACGATTCTTCACAATCCATGTACGTCTGACATCCCCTGGGTAGGAATAAATACTCGATTACAGTTTCAATCGCTCTATTACTTATAAAAGCATTAACCGTAATAACAAGATAATCTCTGGTGATCCCCTACTTCGTACACTGCTTTTAAGCATAGCTGCCGGAAAATTTACTCCGACACTCCATCAGCGATAAAATCCAGTCCATCATAGTTATCCGCGTTCGTTGTCTCTCTGGTACGTGCCTGTCGATATCAGGGCGTCTGTGCGCAACTTTTTTTACGCGCCAACCCCCTCAGATCAGTCGCGTAAAAAACCGGCGGAGAGCCAGAGAGATGAAACACGATACTGCATTAATGCTGGTCTTTTTTTTCAGGACCACACCGCAATATTTCGTCGTTTCGCGGCGGTGTCATGTGATGCTGGGGCCCAGGGGTATTGCATTTCGGCGCGAAGCCGAAGCTAGTCGGGCGAGAGTATAATGCGTAATGGATTAAAGGGGATGGAGATCCGCAGAAGATCAGAGGAGCGCAAAGACTTCGAACTGAGGCTAGGTTGTTATATGTATGGCAAGATTAGATGGTATCTTTCTGATCGGAAGTTAGATGAGTATGATTAAAATCGTTTATTTAAAGATAAAGGTACATTTTATTTCCCTGACTGAGATTGAAATTAACTACAGTGCATAGCACCTACATATAGAGAATCTAACAAAAAATACATGAACTGCATTTCTGATATAAACGGTCTTACTTTCTTATACTGCAATATACTACTTTGCCAGAACTTAATTATAGCTATACACTTTAAGAAACTCATCCCGAAATTTAAACTGATTATTCCATTATAATCAGCTAACCAGTATATCCCTACCAAATTTGTATATAACCACACCCTCACTTCGAATACAAACTCAAGGCGTTTGCTTCGGTGCACATCAATATTACATCATCAAACCGAATGAATATTTCATAGAGCTAGTATAAATAAGAGCGACGCAAAATCATGAAAAATGAAGAGGCAGGGAAGGGGAAGCGAGTGAAGAAGAACAAAGCGGATGATAAAGGGCCAGGCGTTGGCGCAAGCGGCAGTAAAGTAGCTCGGATGGTATAATCGGCAGATACAACAACGAGAGACCAGACGCGAAACTTTGCACCGCTCGGAAAATCTCTCGTCCATTCGTTCATATTTATGATTTCAGTGAGAAGCGCGCGCGGAGAAACCGCCTTTCGGGGAACGCATAAATTTTCTGCCCTGAATATGTGTGTATCGTCCAATCTTGTAAAATTTAAAGTAACGCAGTGAATCTATTTTCCTTGGAGCGCGTAATCCTTTTCTGACTGGCGCGCTTCTGGTGGATAGACGCGTAAACTTTTCGGTAACAATGGTACTGATGAAAACTGTAGCTTCTGTAATTTGACCTGAGATGCTGAAAGTTTACGCATTGCGGCTGTTGCAATTAACACTTGAGACTATACTGCTTTATTTAGTTATAATTTGTAAAGTTTGAGGGTGTATAAATAAGCCTAAAATACGATTAGTCGAATTGTTGTGTAGGCAAGGTGAAGTTTATGAATGTAACAATTAAAATAAGCTTGCAAGTGTTTTTAACGCATTTTTGAGTTAAATGATAAAAACAGGCTTTTAAGCTAGTGACTTTTTGTCTGTTGGTTTTCCTTTAAAATGAAATTTAATGCGTGAATCAGTATACCGGCAGTACAATTGTTACATTTTACCATTCCATTTTCAATATTATTAAAATGGTCTGCCGTAAAACATTTATTTTTCATATTTCAAGCAATAATGGGTGAACAAAAATTTGATTCAATTGTAAATGTAATGTAAGAAAATTGTAAAACTGTAATTACATATTTATAAATATGCATGAGATATTTCTATATTAAAGTTCAAATCCTTCGTAATGGATAAATATAAAGAATAACTGTCATTTTATTTATTAATGTAAAGTAGATGGAAGCTTGTTACAAACGTGTAATGTATTTTGTTTGAAGACATTAAATACATAAATAGAAAGATATATTAAGAATATGATAGTTTAAATTTCAAGAAAATTTGACGATAATTATATCAAGAAAGTAGTATGCCAATCGATAATCTTCAAAAATAAAACGAATGCTCAATATTACCAAAATATTTTAAAGAATTTGGAATCGTTTTAATGCAATCAGCGTAATCGCATTGTTATTTTATTTTAATACAAATAAAAGCCAAATATTTCAGATGGTTAACCGTTTTACATTACGTTACTATTTTCATTGTTTTTGTTCGAATTCTTCGAAGTGAGCAGTAGGCAGGTTGCCAAAACCAGACAGACTTAAATTAGGATCAATAAAATCCTGAATTTCCTAGATAAAGCTTATGTAATACGAATAAAAGATAATTAGAATTAAAATTTAGAAGTGAAACCACTATTATCAAATTTTATTTTCTTGCTATTAATAGCAATCTACAACTTGCTATAAGGTATTTATGAAATATATTAAATATAGCATTCATAAATGTTCTTATCAGAACCTGTTATATAAACGATTTACATCCTTAACCTCATTAGCTGTTAATAATAGCAGTTGAAACTTTGCACAAACTTATCTATTTTTTTTATTTATTGATAAAAGCAAGTTTTCCTTACTTCGGATAACGATCTATTTTATATTGAAAACAAGTAAAGCATCTTTTAATCTCAGCGACGTACGATATAGAAACTCAAGAGTATATCGAAAAAAAGTAGAACTCCAATCTCTAATACAAAAGAAAACAGGAAATATTCACTACTAAATCGCTCATTATAAAAAAAAGCTAAAATAATATTTATGACAAAAATTAGTGATATTACGTGAGAAGATATTGCTAATTAAAGAAGTCTTTTGTTCTTATTTTCACAAAGCAATTTTTTATCTTTTATCCGATTTTAATTTTCAAAATTTTATATTTCTTGTTTGAGTAATTTGAGATAGACTTTCTTTTTGGTTCAAGGGAGTCTAAAACATGGACTTGTCGCTGCAACTTCTGGACTATAAATAACCTTTTTTATCGCAATTCAAACACACACTTTTCTTCGGCAAAAATTCAAATTTTGCAAAAAAGTGTGGATATTAAGTGCAAACTTTTATATCCAGAAACTGATCTCAGTGAAAAAGATAAAATAAGAAACTTTATTTTTAAAATTTTATTTTATTTACTGATCAATAAAATGTAAAACTAAAAGAGAGGAAAAAGAGTAATTAAAAAATAATTAGTTCCAACAATATTATATCTGAACTTGAATAAATAACCAATAACGAACTTATTAAATTGTCATGCTTTACTAAACGCCAATCGATTGCTTGCTAAGTAGGAGAAAAACACTGCCGAAAGACTCGCGCAGCCCGTATTATTTTTTAAGGCTGCGAAACAGCTCAAAGCTAAAAAAAGGTAGCTGAAAAATAATAAATGGCTCGTTCTCCCGCGTCCTGCTTTGCATTCTTTACTATGAAATAGCTGCACTCAACGAAAGTGCTCCACTTTCGGTGTAATAAAGCTTTCCCATTCGCATAATAATTCATGGTACGATGTCATTGATCTATCTACGCACTGCTCTCTCTCTCTCTCTCTCTCTCACTCTCTCTCTCTTTCTCTCTCACCTCATTGTTTTATGCCGCTTATAACTTTTCGGTATACGACTTCGCGCGAAGTGCGCGCGCATAGGCAAAACTTTTGAGAGAAATGCAGAAATTGTAATTCGCGAGTTTTGTTAAGCTCATTAATTACGTAAATTCGCAATTCTCCTCTTGTTAAGAAACAACAGGCAGCGGCGCAGGAATCGTATCTACGTACTTTCTTGAAGCGCATAAATATTTCAAAAGTAATTTCGTACTTTAAGTGAAATTCCATTTGTAGGCTTAATTAACAAACTTTGTTAGGTGTTAAATTTTAAATTTTCTATACTGTTTATGATATATAAATTTGCGAGAATCTTACTAAAAATTAAACTTTTCATTTCTTACTTGCTCCTTCCAGTTTCTTATACTACCCCTCCTATTTCCCCTTTTTATTTTGAGAATGGCATATAAATTCAGACATAATAAGACTAAGGAGAAAAAACTCTTTAGCTCGAGAAAATCCAAACTGTTGGAAATCATCCAAATAGCCACTCGAATACCCAAGATTTCGCCTCATCATACACGTATTCTTCTAATTACCAACTGGAATCGACCCACATTCAATCGTTAAATCCCCAAGCTCACAAGTCACGTAATAATCGCGCGCTCATCCAGCCGGAAATACGAAAACACGAAAATCTCATCTCTCAAAAAAAAAGAAGCAAGAGCCCGACTTCATCCCTTCCTTCCTGCAGGCCCGGAAGCAGAGGTAAAATCTAAGCAGCACGTCGCAGCGTATATCTGCGCTCTGGCCGAGCCAACAGAAGCGGCAGTTCCGTTAATCGAAAGCTACCCCGTGGGGAGAGTTTAGCCCGACGGAGCGCGGCTGACCGGGCGGGCGCGATGCAGCTCACGCCGGCCATTCTCGTCTCGTGAGTAGCGGCAGTATACCTGCGCGCATTCTCATTTCGCCTGGCTCTCTCTCTCTCTCTCTCTCTCTCTCTCTCTCTCTGGGATGTGGCCGCTCGCTGCTAGTACGTGCCCGGCGATTTGTCGCGCCCCACTCCGGCCGCCCCCCGCGAAACGTGACCCTTTCTAACGGGCGCGTAAGGGTGTAGCTTGAGAAAGGGGAGCAGGGAACGGGGATGCGTCCTCGTCCTTTCCTCGGGAAGATGGCGTAATTGGTTGCTGCAAGCCCGCGTTGAGGGGCTGATGAATGGGGGTAGATTAGGTCCGCGTCGGCCGAGCGAGGATGCATGGCCGCGACGTGTTTACCGGTGAGGTTAACAAAAATTAAGGGGATGAGCGGGAGATGCTCGGGACGCGATGATTGTTTGGTTGCTCTGGTGTTTTTGTAGGGTGTGGGATGGATAAGGGTGGAAATGTTGAATCTTTTCAAAATTAATAAAGAAAATAGGTGTTGAAAATTGACAGTACTTAACCAAATAATTGAAGACGACAAGAAAGAAACTCAATTGAATTAGCACATACAGCTAGTAGTAATATCCTTAACCAGTCGGACGCGAGTATTACAGTATCCAAAGTTAAGTATAACTTTCGTGCTCTCCCTAGGCATCAGCTTTCATCATAGTTACTGAGCAGCTGTAAAACGCCATATCTAGCTTGACATCCCGAGCAAACTTTTCTTTGTTCTAGCTCTACGAGTACATTTTTTTCAGTGCTCGAGACAGAAATAAACCAAGACTCAGCACAACTTTTACGAGTTGTTGCACTGCTCGCTCGAAAGGAAGTTTCGTTTTGCGCTTGGACGGAAAGCTACGTTTCAATTACTATCAAAGTCTCTAGCTTGCTTAGTTTTATGCGGAAAATGAACCTGCAGCTTTTATTGCTGCGTTCTGATCATATGTTATCTTTGAAGGAATTTTTCAACGAAGAAAGTGTTCTGAAGAAATTCAGAGTTAATGAGAAAATTAAATGTTACTAAAGCCCCAAAATTTACGATTTGCGAATAAATTTTGTATTGTTCCATGTATTGGATAAGTTGGTTGCATTGTTAGGTATATAATGTTATGGATGAATAGTTTCTAGGTTAACTATCGCAGTAAAGATTATCATATCACAGCAATTTGCCATCCGGCTAGTGACACCCATGACTATGCGTGGTATAGTATAGCTTTTTTGACCAAGCCCGAATGTGTTTGCAACTCAAAAATGTGTGTTCCTTTAAATACGTAGTCAATTACCAAGTGAGAATCTAATTTCACTCGTATTATTTTATATCGAATAGGGTTTTAAGAAAGATAAAGTGACTCTAATGACAGTGCGAAATATAATTCAATAATAAGACTCCAATGGTGAAACTGTCAATAATTATTTACTTAACAACAACGTTTCAACCATCTCAGTTATTTTGAAACTATGGCCCTCTTTAGGTGAAAGTCAAATAAAAGTAAAGATTAAAACTGGCGCAAAATACTTGTAGTTGCCGAGACGATAACTGTCCGAATAAGAGGAGTCCTGATTGAAGAAGTGTAAAAATTAATGCATCTCTACCTGTTTTTACACTTATCTCACCTGGTTTCGGAGAACGGTGAGTGATAATCACGATTGATAATATGTGATGTATAATACGTTTGTTAGATACAAATTTTTTGATAAATTAAAGATCTTTAAAGCTAAAAATGAGTTGCTTATGAAGAAATTAAAAAAATTTGTAAATTAATAATTAAAACAGCTTTTATTCTATAAAAATTTGCTTGTTTTAATTGTCGAAAATGCATATAAAGCGGAAAGTACATTGTTTAAGGAAAGAATTTAATTAACTTTGTGCTTCCAACATCATTAACCTAGTTAAGAACGTAGTGCATATGTTTGTCGAAAATATAACATCTTGCCCCGTAAATTTTTAATAAACGAATGTTTTACTTTTGTTACAGAAAACGTAAATTTATACGTTTTAAAATATTTAAGCAGCTAGAATATTAAAAAATATAATCACATGATGAGTGCTCCCTTTCATAAAATGAATAATACAGATCGTCAAAAAATTTCATTTACTTGAAATTCCTTTCTTTATTTTAATCTGATTTATCCAAACGACCGAGATGCAAAATAACGTACTACTGAAAAATTAATTCCCGGGCGAATATTTTCTCCTGACTTGGTTGCAATGTAGCAAATAATAATGTTCTCTTATAGTTTCGAGCACATTGAACCAGGCGTGTGAGAGGTCGGGTCAACCTCTTTCATTTCTTTTTGTTTCGTAGTTGTAATTCATTCATCGCTGTAACAAGAGGCAAGTATGGGTGGCCTTGGATATGGCGAAAGGAGGCAACTGCAGAAGCTGATGAACTCGATCGCTTGAGTTGTACTATATGCATGCGTGCTGATGTGTCGTTGAATGATGAGCAATTGCATTTTATTTCGTAAATATATGTTATAACAAAGAAAAACTGTTTTATGAACTTTCATTTATAGTATCTAACTAAAACAAAATCATGGAGGAAAAATCTTAGTTATTCTGATTTGATTCTATGGATAATTAGGACAATAAATAATTAACAAAAACCAAACTAAAAAAATGATTATGTCTTGAAAACACTTTTGAACATAAAGTCTGAGAGCCAAAAGAACTTAAATCTGCACTGCATCTTTATTGTAGACTCAGCCTCAACCAAGTTATGCTATTAAATTGACTGCTCTTTCTCCTTTCCCTTCCATGCCCAACAATGTATATTCTCCGCTCCCCCGCTCGCATTACTAATACAAACATACAGAGAAAGAGAGCGAGAGAGAGAAAGAGAGAGAGAGAGAGAGAGGAAGAGAGAGATGAGAGCGAAGGTTGGAGCAAAAGGAGAACAGGCAGCGCAGTACACATCCCGACGCATGCGGGCCTTCACGGCGGCGACAGGCGCATTGTTTTGGTTTTACGGAGCGAGGGCAGAGGGAACCGAGAGAAGAGCATTAAACTGTCTTATGGGGGATACTTGTTGTGGCGCGTCTCTGCTGGGAAAGAAGTCGACGAACTCGCTGGGGAAGAGCGCCGGCCACGTGACGTTCAACGCTATTCCGTGGGCAGCTATACCTTCCTTGCGGTTGACTGCTTTTTAGAATGCTTTTTAAATGAAGGTTTGAAGTTGCTACTGTGACTCAAGAAAATTACATTTTGTTGGAGGCATAGGATGATTTAGACTGGGATGGAGGAGAGATGCGCGATTGGCTTGTGGAAGATAAGCTACTACGTATTTAAAGCCGCTTTGCGCAGAAACTTTGAAGAGAAGCTTTTGCCAGTTGGGTAATCAGATGTTAATTGGTGGGATAAAAATGTATTTGCAGCGTTTTGATGCTATGTATCTCAGGATGAATTATTGTAACATTCAAATGATTAACATTTCACTGGTAAGGTTGAACAATTAAATGAATATTCAATTCCATAACGGCATAACATTACGCAGGTGCAATGAAAGGTGATACAAATGTAGTATAATTATGCAAGTCCAATCACTCGGAACTCTTCCATCTAAAATCATATTCAAAAGACAGCTCTCTTCTAAATAATTGTAAGAGCAAAATAGAGAAAAAAAAAGATGCCATACAAACCGACTTTCACAGTAACCCAGATAACTACATCCCACCCTCGTTAGCCTCTAAAGTACATACTGCTTACCTGCAGCAGAAAGAAACACAAAAACGCATGAAACCTCGTTACGCTTGGCGAACAAACCACTGCAGCGAGCCAGCCGCCCCACTGGCCCCGAAACAATTAAATTTCCAATTTCACATCTCGTTTGAGGTTTCCCCCCTGTGAAAGCGAACCTAGATACGTCGGCTCGGTTTTCACCCCCCTCCCCACGCGCGGACATTGCCGGCGCGTATACGAAAACACCTTTCGATAACTCACTGGAGTGCGCGGGGGCGGCGAAACAGATGGGAGGGAAAACACGGCCAGAGTTTGTGCGTATGTATATACGGCTCGGTTCGCCCTATACACGGGGTGGAAAGAGGTTGTTTTATGGGCTCCCGTTGTACTTTGCGCTTTGCGACCGCGCGGGTTCTGCTAAACTGCCGTTTTCTTAATTTAACTTTAATTTACGACGGCTTTTTCGGACGGTTTAATGGAGTTTCGACGATTCGAAACTGTCGAAGGGAATTGATGGTTCAGTCGAGTTTTTCAAATTTAGAGGAAAAAAGCTATTACGCCGGTGCAACAGTGTTCGGTTATTATTTGAAATGATTGCAGCACAAAGATTTTTGAGTGTGGTACCGTAAAGGATGTAGTTTATAAACGCTTAGGCAGTATTTCTCACTATATATTTATACTAGAAAATGTAAATATAACCAAAGTTTTTTCATTCATTTTCATCTCTAAATATATTATTAATGATTTTGAAAAAGCGTATTTTAATCAGTAAACTCGACATCCTATTCAATCCAAAAATGATCAGACATCCCATCCTTCATGGGAATTTCAAATGATGCTACAATTACGTCATCAATGGTCTTATTACTGAGGCAACTACGCTACAGTAGCTGTAATATGCACTGTAAATGCAATGAGCTATTTCGTATGCAAAATGACGTTTAAATTTGCATTAGTCATATCTAACGTTTGAAAATGTAGGCAACAATGACGAGCAACACCATTTGGAATTGTACATTCTTATGATTGTTTGAATTTCAAATCTATAATCAAGGACCATTATAAAATATTTAATTCAATTATAAAAGCAACGTAAAGCTTTGTACACTTTTTAAAAATCAAACTACTTTTGAATTATCAAAGTACATGCCGAACTAAAAGAGACTATCTTTTCACTTGCAGTACACCTATATCCTACCACTATCTCGCAACTTCCTATATAATCTTACGATTTCCAACAATCTTATCCACTAGAAACTTTGAATCGCTACCTACACAAATTCAAGACTCCTCGCGGCCATTAGTCATCAAATTATTCTCTCCACTCGTACGAGAGCCAGCCCAGCGCGTTATGGGA
>UELX01001877.1:0-37278 GCA_900480035.1 Eupelmus urozonus
CCCCCCACTCCCCCCCCCTCCTTTTCTCGCGCGATGTACATCCTGGCAGCGCGCGCGCGCCGCCGTCAGTGCCCGCGGAGCCAGCACGAGTCGAGGACCGCGCGCGCGCCGCGCTCCTAATACAGCCCCCCCGACATACGCGTGCACCAGCTCTCAGCGATCCCGAGAATAAATAACGGACGCACGTGCGCCGTCTGCTGCTCTGCGGGATTAGCTCCTGCATATCCATAGACGCGCGCGTGTATACCCTCGTGGATGGGGCAGTGCGCACGTGCGCTCCCGGTTGTATTCTCCTTCGTGTGAGTAAGTTATGCGCGTGGCCGGCTAAATGTGCGGTGGTGTGTACATGTGCAGGGCAAGCAGCGAGCTACACCTCGGGAGGCCGCAGCAGCAGCTGGCCCAGGGCTGTAGCAGCCGACGACTGAGATAGAGGAAAATTTTTCAGCGGCCGCCGCGATGCTGGAGCTGTACGGAGTCGCTGGGGACGGCATGAGTTACCGGCTGCCCCCGCCGCCGCCGCCCCGGCGCGTAGCCACGCTCCAGGCGGAGCAGCTAGCCGCACTCGAGGTACATTTGAGAGATCTGTCGGAGGATCGAGCTGGTCAGGGTGGTGAGAAGGCTCTGGGGAGGATGCCGATTTCTGAGGCGTTGATTATGTTTGGCTTGTTTTTTTTTGGAGGTGGTGAGAGAGTTGGGATTTTTGAGGGGTTGGGAAAAGGTTGGTGGAGTGGTGAGTTATGCGCTAGCGGTGAGAGGAAATTTAGAGTGAGGGAAAGAAGAGGATTGGTATAAGGGAGGAGAAGTAAATCCTGGTGAAGCTGGTGTTCAGTGATTTTTAAGGGGTGGTTGATGGAGATTGTTGGAGAATTGTGGCAAAATATGGTTGCAAAAATTTATAAAATTTTTATGAAGATTGTTTTTTAACGATGTTTTTAAAACGAAATTGTTTTCACGAAAATTAAACGGCACTTTGTGAAATGTGCGGTCGGCTTAATGTGAATCGATAATACAACCGTTGTTACTACACAAAACGGTGAAATTAAACATGAATATTATAAAGTTTTAATTCACTCGGGCTTGGCCAAAATCAACGCTATCCCCGAAAATTTCAACATTTACGTCATAACAGAATTATTCCCGTGAAACGCAGCGAGTGATAAATCTAAATTGGACTTTTGCTACTCTTTGCGGTCTGCGGTCCGGCCATTCAAAACCGCAGCTTTCGAAGCGAGCACTTTGCAGTTTTCGCTCAGCTTTCATTCATGCTGCTAGATACGCTGTGAATCGGGTGTCGAAAGTAATCCCTGAATCCTATTGTGGTAAACAATGTGTCTATATTAAAAGTAAACACATGTATATATTGAATAGTCGACCAGCAAAAATTACTATTTGAATGTGTAAAAGTTAAATGCAAAAAGTACAATTATTGCCCACTGAAGCCTTTTCAGCAAAGTTTTTACATTCGCTCGAACTCTGTGCATAATAGCCGCGATAAATTTCGCGTCCGACCAAACCAGGATCGTACTACTTATTCCGCGCGTCGCTGCGAACCCAAAATTTTCCCGACTCCCGATTCAACTCAAATTTCTAGAATCAACCCAAAAATTACAGGTCGAAAGACAAACTTCCCCGATCAAATACCTCTCTCTGGAATTTCCGCCGGAATTTCACAGTTTGTAAACCAACTTCCCCGCAAGAAACCGTAGAGCTTATCTGAAATTTCCAAGACCCTCCATAGTCCATTGTTTTTTTCCTACTGCCAAGTAGCTGGTTCCTTTTCTAAGGTGCACTCGTGTATATGCAGCCGCAGTCGGGGAAAAGTATACAGTGGATAGTAAAGATAGGGAAGTTTTCGAAGCGAGCTCATACGCGATCTGACGCGGCAGCGACGAGCTTTCGAGCTTATGTTATGCTAGGAGAGGGTGAGTCGAGCTTGCAAGTTGGCGGCGACCGAGCAGTCGTGAGAAAAATTTATCCTGGCCTCGAGCGCTCTCGGATAGTTGGCTGCTGCTCGTTGGATGTTTTCGGGGAGAGAGAGAGATGGAAGGAGAAACTGCGATTTTTGTGCTTGAGGAATTTGGAGTTTTTTTGCGAAATCGATGATTTTTGGGGTGAGATGGTGGTAAGATTTGCGTGGTGATTAAAGAGGTTATTTTATTTCTCGTTTAGCAAGTTCTTTTTTGGACAGCTTGTGTGAACTTAAAGTATAATTTAAGCTTGAAATTGATATTATGGTAAATAAATGAATAAATATAGGCTGCAGTTAAATAAATATTTCAGAAGTTTTTACGGATAAAGGCGCGTTAACTTGTTATCAAATTTTTTTCTGTGTGGTAAAAATGTGTGTAAAACCTTTACGGTATAAAGTTTTAAGGCCTGTTAAAATTTTTATCCTGTATGTTTCGTTACTTTTTGAAATTGCACATTCGTTTTATGAACAATTAATTAAAGTATCGTAAAAATCAAAATTTAATTTCTTCATTCACTTTCTAACCGTAAAAATTTAACTTTGTAATGTAACGCATAATAACTCTTAATCGTTTACTACCATATGTACAAAATTAATATTTTACTTCTCAATTTGTACTTTTACTTTTTCGTCTTCAAAATAACAAAATTTTCACAGATTATATTTGGCTTAACGTTGTAACGTCTTTGAAAGTTTTCGAAGAAGTCACTTTACGTCGGAACATATATTGAAAGTGCTATGTGCATCTAAATGAAAATGGAACCATATCGATTTGGAATTCTACGATTCAAAGTGACATCTCAATCTGGCATTTCGATTTCTGAACGCTATTCCAACGCAGAGTCATAAAAATGTAACGCAGCACGTTTTCTTACAAAAAATTTACAGGATTTATAATCACCCGTATTTTACTGCAATGCATCTAAAAATCTTAAAAAAAAAGTCAACGTTATCTCGATTAAAAAGAATTTGAATTCTTATCGTGTTTTCTCGTTTTTCATTAAAAATTCAATTGATAAAAGTCACTTATCTCATAAATTTTAGTGCAAAAACAAACGTTTCGAAATGAAAATTTGATACTTTAAAAATCATTAATCTAAACCGTTAATACCAAGCTTTATTAAGACATTAAACGCTCAGTCTGTTTACGCACGATCAACACCGATTAAAATTATCGGTATGAAACTTCGAGGCGACACCTGCACGATTGTTTGCACTTAACACGGCTGCGAAACCCAGTGCACACGCAAGTTGGGATGCTAAGCAAACTCGCGCGTACGCCTAAGAAAACTTTCATGCTTGCGCAGATGTCTCACTTGAGGATCGATAATGAGTTCAAGCTTCCGAAAATGAAATATCGAGTAATAAGTTGAAAATTATGCCTTATAGTGCCCTGTTTGATGTAAATTTACTTAGCAAAGATCGTGAGTTTACATGCGTTATTAATCGGTCTTTTTTAACCTTCTTTTGAGTACGATTAAGGGTCTTAATATCTGAAATAAAAAAACTGATGTTTGTTTAATATTTTTATCTATATGTTCGATATAATAAAGATAAGGTAAATCTAAAAAATAGTGAATTTTTTCTTCTTAATTACACTTTTAAAATATTTCGATACATTCTACTGCTACTTCTTCCTGTTTGAAACACTGCCAAGTGTCGAGGTAAATTTTTAAAAATTGACTTGAATCTCTACAAGCTGGAGACAGGTCTAGCCAGAAATTGAACAAAATTTATTTAATTTTACGGATTGCTATTCTTTACAATTAATTAATTTTAACCATAACTATATACTAAAAAAACTTGTTCAACTAAACCAGTAAAATTTTCATTATTTTACCTCAAATTCGAACTATGAATTTTAGTAATATTGTATTATTAAATTATTTGTAATTATGAGATTCACCCAATTACAAATCAATTATAACTTTTAATATACATTGCATATTTTCAGAGCTACCACCCATCTTTTAATTATATTGTAATATTTAATAAATTTTAATAATATTTAATATTTAATGATTATGAAGAATTTTTATTAAATAAATACAAATTCTTAGTTAGTTTTTATTTAAAAACTGTCCAAAAATTTTTTGCAAAAAGTAGCTAGCAGCTAATCCTTTATCCAGGAGTTCAGTTAATCAATATGACAGTTGCTAGACTTGATACTTGCGTTTTCTCCAATGACACAATTATTAACATAACTTCAATGTTAAAATATATTTTGGTTTCATAACTTTTTACATTTTTATTATCAATATTTTAATAAATTGTCACTTATCAACGTTATAGTTTAACAACGTTTATAGTAGTCTCATAATTCTTACACTACTAAGTGTACACATCTGAAATAATTATTCTGAACTATATAACTTTAAATGACTAAAATCAAAATAAGAAAGAAATATACAAAGTATAGATGCGTAAGATCGATTAAGTATGAATAAAAAAGATTCGCACAAAACAAGAGTATCCTGTACCCTGATTGTATCAGATATGTAAATGTACATAATATTCTTGTTTGTATTAGATTCGATACATGATTTTTTCCTGCTTATTTGATTTTTATTCGCCTCTTTTTTTCTGTCCTTTTCTTCAAATTATAATTCGGCAATTTCAACGTAAAATCTAATTTCAAAACAAATTTTCTTCCTATGTTATCTTAAATTTAAGTTTCATTTTTCATTTATTTGAGATCGTCAACTGCAGTAACCCAATCCACATTTCGGAAGAGATAGCAAAATATTTCAAAGTATTCAATTTTTGTGAAACAAAGAAATAGTCTTATAGAAGTTTAAATAAATTTTTTTATGACAAATAGAAATAAATAAGCAACCTACCAAAGAGAAATATTCTTAATTAATTGTAAATAAATAATTCTGAAAAATATATAATTTATATGATAAAATCACCATATGCATATGTTTTAAATTTCTCATTACAATAAAGAATCAGATTTTATCTGAATCCCAAAAATGCCCTTGAAATATTTTTGATAAGCCGTCTCCCATCGAGACATATTTTGATAGTAGCAGGCATCTAAATAAAACTGGAACTATATCGATTTGGCATTTCACCTTCAAGCTGACATCTCAATCTGCCATTGCGGTTTCTGAACGTTCTCGAATGCGCGGTCTTCTCATGCAACGTCATAAAAATGTAAAGCTGACCAGGCTGTTTTGCCAAAGCAGTATAGATTCTTAAATTTCTTTTTTAAATTTTCAGCTTTGTTTCAAAGCCAAGTTAGAAAAAAAATTTTAAATATTTTTGATAAAAACATATAATAAAATATTTTTTTTTAAGTTATAAAATATTCATAAAATGTTTTTCTTTTTTGATAATAAGCAAATTATATTTATAAAAATATTGTAAAGTACTACAAATTAACTATCAATACAGAATATAGCTTAATGATTAATTTATTTTCTTTCATAAAATGAAAACACAGTAATCGAATGTATAGTAATAATAATGTTTTACATTATCGCAATTTTTTACTAGTAGAGCAATTTGTTATGAAAAAATAATACCATTGGTAATAATAAATCTACTTTTATTTTAGTTTTTGAAATTGTTATGATTTTTATCGTAAAATGGGTCTCTTCAAACAACATGGAGCTAGTCGAGAAAATTGCAAAAACGTACTTTTTTAATTACTTTGAAATCCGCAAAAACGAATGTTTTTTGGAGTTTTATAGGATGAAAATATTGTAAAAGCTTTAAAAGAAGAAAAAGAATTTAATAACAAAAATTTTTAATTCGCTCAGTTGGTCTTAGCTTACGGAAAATTGTTCTATTTTCTTTTTAATTAGATTTTTATAGCTTAGATTTTGATAAGTATAATTACATGTATAAAAAAACACATACAGCGATTTCATAAACGAAAACTACGAGATAATAACCCCACTTATTGTCGATTTTTTATTTTTAAATGGAGATAAATAAACGCAAAATACATGTCCGCTATTATTTCGGTGCGCACTTGTGGTTTAGACTTAAAAAGTTGCAATTGCACTTCACGTTGTAACTGTATATGTCCGTGTCGCCTGCTCACTACCACTTGGGATTCCAGTACTGGTCGGTCCAGAACTTCTAGTTCTACTCGTAGACGTTCATCTTGTAGTAAAGGTACCTAGGAAAGAGTTTTTAAGGATTTCGTTACTTTTGCAGAACCGTTAAAGAAGTTACTTGCAGTTATTTAAATTTTTATAATTTATTTTATCGTGAATCTGCTCTCGTTAAACTTAAAGTGATAAAATTTATTACACAATAAAAATAGTTAAAAGTTTGAAATGAAGATTTTACGTTTAGAATATAAGTGGAATAATCAAATAGCAGAAGGAAAATTGCGTAACGAATTATATGCAGAGTTCATATAGAATGCTCAGGGGGCCTGATTTTGTAACTTTAGCGCAGCGTTATTTGAGGCTTTAAGTGCAAAATTGGTTTTTGAACATGAGCAGCAGCGTAAAGGTAATATTACATAGACATCTGATTCTGTAAGCTTAAAGCTGTCGTTTTATTGGTTTTTTATTGTTATTATACATGTGTACAAATTTTACTCTTAAATTAGTTTGAATGTTTCCTAAATTGTAAGATTAAAGCGTGATAACTTTATAAATTATTAATGACTTGTATTTTAACTTAAATTAACAGCAATATGTAAAAAAAAAAAATTAATTTCAAAGTAATGTGTTTTAAGCATCAGTTGAAAGGGTGATTTCATATTTTTTAAGAGTCACGTTAAGATATTTTATGTTCATATCCAGAATAACCTTTATATTTAATGATTTAAAAAAATCTTTGATTTTTAAAGTTTAAAAATACTATAAATAAAGATAGTGCTCACGCATTTGAAAAAATTATTTATCACGGAAAGCTTAAAATATCAAAAGAGCAATAAATATCTACATACCTAAACAGTTGCAGAAATTCGATAAGCTGTTAGCTGGTAATCAGAATCATTATACAATTATTGTATATAATGTTAATTATAAATAAAAAAGCGCATATTAATTTTGGAACTTCTATAAGCAGTGATTGAAGATTCGGCTGTTGAGTGCTGTAAATGTAATTTTTTGTAAATCGCTTACATTGCAAGCACATAACTCATTCTTTGTTCTAAAAAGACTATCTTCGAGAACTTTACTTCAATAAAATCTTATTGACTAGCTTACCGCTCTGGCTGTCTTAAAGCTTAAGCAAAAATGAATGAAAATAATGAATGCAAATAATGCTGCGCTAAAATTACAAAATCAGACCTTAGCTTAATTTATACAATAGATTACAGGAATGTGCAAAATATTATTAAAATTATAATAAATTATGTAAGCTATTAGATTGAACTTCTTTGATTAATACGTATATATACTGTGGATTAATATACAGGATGCTTAGACTGCATTGCACCCTCGTAATTTATCCAAAATTAAGGGAGAATAGTTTTTGAATATCCTATGTATACCTATATATACTAACGCACTGTACAATAATTTGAGCTTTCAGGAGGTTGTAACTAGAAGCTCTTGTAATGTATTATTCGTGTTTCACGCTTGATTGTGATTAACAGACCTAAATAATTTCTAAAGTTTTAAGTAGAACATCTGTAATTTTCTACCTGACATTAAGCAGAGGCTGTTTTCTTAAAAAATGCAATTCCTTGGTAAAAAATTAACCATACTTTCTGGTCTGTTGACTAACTAGTGTTCAGACTTTTTAACATAATTTGCCCAGACATCGTGCCCATTCCGTCGGAAGTAACTAGTAAAAAAAATACAAAACGCAGTGTAACGCGGAGCGGAAAAATACTTAGCTGTGCATATAAATATAAATTATCAAACATCACCCTTTGAGCTCTCTTGCCTTAAAAAGTCACTCTGTGTAGAAAACGACAGCTACAGCACTCCCAATAGGCAGATGCGCGCGCATGTCGTCTTCTAACAGAATCTGGGCAGAATCTGCCCAGAAAACGTCGTCAGCACACGGGGCAGAGTACAATTTCTGAGCAGAGTATATGTGATAAAATCTGCCCACAGAACAGAAAATTTAGGATAATATGGACAACTGGTAGTCAATTTTCTACCAGATTGTTAGAGAGATTGAAGCAAAACTTGTAGCGATTTACGCGTTATGTTAATATATTAAAAAATTAAAAAATTATTTTTTATGTAGTAAGTTTAAGTATAAATTTTTTAATAGACGATTATTATTCTGTAAACCTTTAAACAGATAAAAATTGAAGCTCTAAGTTAATTGATTAGGCACAAATAAAAAAGTTCTCATGAATTGGTAACATGTTTTTTATTATCGTACTAAAATAAACTCCTATTTCATAAATGGATTAATAATTTCTTTTCGTTAAACTCAAACTTAAAATGTACTGACAGATATTTTCCAATAATCAGGAAACAGTTACTCGATTTAAAGATCTAATTGATGATGCGACATATTCAGAAGAAACTGGTTTTCTAAAAAAAATCTATCAACTTTAACAATAAATAGAAAATAAATTAATTCATTTTTAAAATTAACTAAGAGTCACAATACGTTCTAAATTGTGCAACCTAATTAGGCCCTCCTAAAGATTTTTTAATTTTTCATTCCACAAGTAACAAAAATTTTTATTGATCATAATTTTAAAAGTATCTTTATGATACAAAGCACTCGGGTTTCACAAGCCACAGTTCGATAACCTCAAAAACATCTATCAAAATCAAAAACTCAATCTTCACCCACCCCCATAAAATCACTCACAAGAAAGCCACCTCATAAACAAACCACCCCAAACCAAACCAGCCTAAACCCCCATTACACCCAATCGCCCCATAAAACCCAACCGAGAGCAAAATTTCCGTCGCATTAAAACACACCCAGGCCATTCATTACGCGAAACGCGTTAACTTCCTGCAGCAAACTCCCTGAAGAAAACCAACTCGCGGGTGCAGAGAGAGCAGCGGCCAATTAGAAAGTGATCAGGCGTAACGTAACAGAGCGGCCCGCCCGATTAGGGCTGGCATACACCCCGCGGCCAGGAGGCGGCAGTAGCCCCCTTTTACCCGAATGTGTAACCTCATGCTTGATCGCTTTATAATTGGACATGCCTCGAAGCCTTTGGTACAGAGCCAGGCGTGCGTGCCCAGCCGCTTTGCGATGTAACAGCCTTTTAATTGGCCTTGGAGAATGCAATACGTTTGCCGGTATGTGGCCCCGCGGGGCCGTGTGTGCCGAATTGTAGCCGAGGATTAAGGTTTTAAGTTTTTTAGGATGGTTTTGGAAATAGGCTGGAATTTCGCGTTTGATTGTGGGTGTGTGATTAATGCTGAGTACTTTTTTAAAAGCTTTTATTTTTTGCGGCAGAGGTCGCTGTTGAAATGAGTGCTTTTTCATCTTTACAATACTTCGTCAGCTTTAAAGCCGTATAGATGGATTACCGAGGATTTGTTAAAAAATACCAGTCGATTCTTGACAAAAGAGTAACATTCCACTATAACGACATAAAATCAGTCGTTAAAGCTCCAACGTTATAAAAACCAAAGTCTCGCAATATATCTGAATAAAAAAAAAGCCATCCGCAAATTATCGGGCGCGCATTTGAATATCGATAGCCATGTAAATAGTCGATCCAGCAACGCTCGGGCGCGCTTTTCAAAACGACGAATACTTTTCTATACGTCGTTAGCGCGCGCTCACCATCGAAGCGTGCGTGATGCGACATCGCCACACTCTCTAAATTACCGCTGTGAATCTCTACTCACAGTGACGAGAAAAAAGTCTCTACCGATTATCATCCTGATGTTCCGGAGAGTCCATACATGCATATAAAAAAGAAAAAAACGGGGTCAGCGTGTTGTCAGAGACTTTTTAGCGTCGATTCCGCGCTTTTATTCGCGGCCCTCGAAGCGCCAGCGCGCATAAACATATAATTTCCCGGAGATTTATGTAGAAGCTTTTAAAAGCCGGCGATACTCGCGCGCCAGATGAAAGAGTGGGGGCCCGCGACATAAATTACCTGCGCGTAAGTTTTAGCGGGAATTTCGATGGTAGTTAAAAATGATAAAAGCCTTTTAAAGGCCGTTAATTCCGCGTTCGTTCTTCCAGCCCGCCGACTTTTTTTTTTCATTGTAATGAACAAGGGGGCGGGCCCCCCTTTTAATCGCAGTTTCATTGTTGCTTTATTCGGGCAGTTGAAATTGTTGAAAATTGATAACCGCGCGCTGGGTAATGCGGAACAACTCTCGGGGCAACAAAATAAGTCGGCAGATTTATGCGCCGATACGGAAAGTACTGATTTATTATCGAGGCTGAATTTTTCGAGCGACGGTAAAAATTAAATTATCGTCGGTGTATACGAGCCATTAGCCGTTAAGCATTTCAGGTATTCGGACTGCTCGATGAAGTTGAGCGCTGAAAATAATGGAGGACGCGGGCTTTTAGAAAAGTCGAGCGCTCGGGGGATTAAAAAATGTGTAATGCGCTTAGGTGGAATGAGTCGTTACAAAGACAGTTTATACACAAGTGCCAGGCATTTTTAATCTTTCGACTTTACAGTCGGCTAGCTGGCCGCTGGGACTTGGCGGGTTGGACTGGAAGTTGATTGAGCGTGTGTGGAGATAAAGCGAAGTCAAATGGAACGTTAATTTAATATTAACGCAAAGGGAAAGGCTGAAATGTAAAGTGTTTCATTATTTGAAAGTGCTGGTATTTTGTTGAAATAATTTTGTAATTGGGTTAATGAAATATCGTTTCCGAACAAGCGGGCCAAGCGTCATTTTCTCTAATCAGCTAAATGTACGTTTGAATATTGAAAGCGGCAATTCAGAATAAATAAATGCACGACTGACTGGCCGGTTTAATGATTATAATTGGGCGTGGTTGCGGTTTTGGTTATCAAATTTAATAAATAGAATAATTATTAAACTATATATAACAGTAATTCCAAATAATACTATGGTTTCGCTACTAAAAACCTAAATAAATTCAAATGCTAACAACACCAGCACTAACGTCATCGTTAAATTTTTTCGCCAACCCTCCCCAAACTTCGCCATTAACCTCGCTAAACTAATCCAAAAACCACGTAAAAAAGCCCCGTAATCGCAACAAAATCACATTACCCAAACTACGCGCAAAGCCGGCTAATCCTTTTTTTCCTCGCGCTCGTATAACACCGCATCCATCCGCATCCAACTTAATCGAGTTACACGCGCCTCTTACAATAGCCCACGTCCATTCCTCATCTCTCTCTATTCTCTCCCTTCCTCTTCATCCCCTTTCCCTTTCTTCCTTGCCAGAAAGAGAGAGAGAGAGAGAGAGAGAGAGAGAGAGAGAGAGAGAGAGAGAGAGAGAGAGAGAGAGAGAGAGAGACGGCCCGAAGCTTTTTCAACGCTCTCGAAAACGAATGCTTCTTAGCTAGCTCAGGCAAACTTTCCCGCGAACTTTGCGGCAAGAAAATTTTCACATGCAAAGTCCCGCGACGATACATATACACACAATGCATTGTGTTACGCGGCGAAAGTTTCGCGAAATTTCATAAATCTGAAGTGATTTTTTTCCCCAGACTCTCTCGCTTTTTTCCTCCCTCTCGCGTCTTAATGGAAAATTGCGCAAAATTTATGGGGCCGCGCGTTACGCGCGCCCGCGCGACAATGACCGTAAATGGGGGCGTAAAAATTTTTATTTTTCCCGCCACTATCGCGCGCCCTTTTTCTACCCCCCCACCCCAAGAAGACGTTTATAGATATTAACGGCGCGTCGCCGCCATTGTTTTCGACTGCCGATACCCTATACACACGAGAACAAAACCCGCAGGGCCCCGCTCTATTTTTATCGGCTCTGTTAAATCGTCCGTCCCGAAGGCCGTTTTCGCCCCGCGTTAATGACTGTTTACCCGTTGGCGCCGGCCCGGAGAGCTAGAACCGCGCCGCGAATCCCTAATTTCGACCTATGCTAATTCCGAGATTAACATTCTAATCACGCGCGCTGCCTAGCTGTTACCTTCGTTCTCCTCTCGCGCAATCAGAGCCGCGCCCCCGGGAAAAATCAAAACGAAGCTTAGCTTCGATTCCCGAAGCAGGAAGCGAGCTTCTGAATCCTTCCATTTGGGAGGGCCGCCGCGCTGATCTCGTTTTCTCAGCGACTTTGTTTTTCGGGGGATTATACCGGGGCTGCTGTTGGCCCGAGTTTTATAAGTTTCTATTTCTCGCGCTTTTCCTCCCCTTTTATTAATTTTCGAATTCCCGCTTTTTCAACTCTACCAGCGAACTTTCTCCCCTGGACAACTCGGCGCGCAAAGTTGCCTAGCTCGTCGCTGCCGCAGCGTTCGAACTTTGTTCTTCTTCTTCTTCTTCGGCTTCTTCCTCTTCCTGGTCCGCGCGTCGAAATTAAATTTATCTTTGCCGGCGACTCCTGCCCCTTTTTGATGATTTCGTGTATCGAATTTCGGCGGCCGGCTTTTAAAGCGTCCCCCCCTCAACTTTTTTCTCGCGCGCCGCGAGTTTCCGAGCCGACTTCGACACAAAGGAGCCCGGCACTCTAACGCGGTTAATTTTCATTTAAACGCGACTCTATGTGTATGAATTGCGCCTGCGTTTGAAGAGCTGGGAAATCGCTTTAACGCGCTGCACGGGAAAGCGTCTCCCTCTCGGTTCTGTGTTTTGCCGAAAATTGCGAGAGCTCGCGTGGTTTGAAGAGCGTCTTTGTGGAGTCACGATTTGCTTGTTGGGAAACAAGCGAGGATTAATTGTTCCGTCGCGCTGCGCGGAGAGTGCTGCAATGCCTGACAAATATGGACAATAGCGGGCAGAGTCATTGGGTGAATGCGTGTGGATTTTTGGGTAATGAGAGGCCGGGGGTTTTGGGGGTTGAAGTAACGTCGGGAATTATGTAAATGCGGAAAGTTTATTATTTAAAACAGTCGCGGCATTTGTTTGCTTAATTGGATGTTAAATTTATCCGGCGAGCGAGGCTGATTACTGGCCCAAGCGCTGTCGTATCATTCGGATCGCGTAAATATTTACGCGTGAATTTCGTGGATCTATAATACGCGAAATTTCAAGAATAAACAGGTCGGAATGAGCTTTCATCGAAAATAAAATGATTTGCAAAATACGGCGAGAGTGTGTTTACTCTCAAAAACAAGCCCCCGAGGCTACGCGTGCGTATAAATATGAATGGGCTTGTAAAATCGTACGTTACATAACACTCGTTTCGATAATCTCCACTCTATTGTCGAAAATCCTTTCCAAAATACAACGATATTCATTTTCCCAATCTTATCAAACACTAGCTTCACCAAATCGAATAATCCGCGCTCGAATTTTCCGTTAAATAATCCAGCCACCTACGAAGCATTCATCCAATTTTCACTGGCCGCGCGCTATATAAAATTTCCAGCTGGAGTACAAACGCCGGTTGAGCTCAGCTTGGCGCTGCTCGTTTTATAGTATTGGACAAGTTTCTGGCAGGGCGGCAGCGTAAAAAGGACAGCGCTGAAAATTTTATGCGGTCAACTTGCGCGTTTCTGCTGCATTTTCGGAAGCGGCGGAAAGCAGGCAAGCTTTCTTTGAAAATTCTCTTTTAGGAGCGGCTCGCTGCTGCTGACGGCTCGGCAAATTTGAGATATATATGTGAAGAAGATGGTCAGCTGCTGCGGAAAGTTTTTGATTCGGTGTGATTGCTGCAATTGGGAGATTGGCTCGAGTTCGTGTGTACGTGGGGTTTAAGGTTTTTTCTTTGCGAATAAATGATTATTTTAAATGTGTGAGGTTGACGGTTCGTTTTTGTGTGTTTGAGATGTCGCTTTATATGCAATTGATACTGTAACGCATTGCGCTTTGAATATTGAAATTTTAAAGGAATTGCAAATCAGTCATAATATCTCTGCATACCTAATTGTGTAACGTATAATTATGCATATTATGATAATAAGATGTAATGGGAATCGATGCATTAAATTTGATTTAAACCGTTGGGGAAGAAAGTAAGAGAAAAAGGTTAAAATCAAGGGAGTTGAAAGAAAATTTTTAATCGCTAATTAAATCTCCATTTTATTTCAAATTATTTATACTTAACTGCGCAATGAATTTACTTGAAAACGTTAAAAGTCCTTTATTCCCAAATGGCTACTCCAATTAACGTAACTTTAACTTTTCTTGGCACACTACATCTCTATTACATTTAAAATCGTTCTTTTCCCAGCAATCCGTGATTACCCGGAAAATACATTTTTCGTAAAATACGCTCCAAAGTACCACATCTGATTAGGTCCTCAGGCATATCCCAAGCCTGGCAGATTTACAATTCAAAGCACAGCAGTCATGCCCAGCCACGGAAAATAAACAAGTCACTTCCGTGTCCGGCGCGTGGCCCTTCTTGAAAAATTCAGCGCGTTTCGCCGAAAATTTCTGATATACCGCTCGCACGCCATAAACTAGGCGGCCCCTCCGGAAAAGCCTCGCGGACCGGGAAATTTCATCAAAATTTACCGGCCCCACGCCCAAAAACTATATTTTAAATTTCTCAGGCGCTCGCGCGCGCCCGCGTCACGCCAACCTCGCATTTCTCTCTTTCCCTCTCCCTCTCCGCCGCGCCGGAGGGTGGAAAAAAGAGCGGAGAAGTGGTAAGAATGTCAACAACAGAGAGCTCAGAGCGGGGTGGGGGCGAGCGAAAAACGCTGCGCGCTGCAAAATTTTTAGCTTCACTCCCCCCGCGCTCGGCTTATGCTCAACCTAACGTTTCGCTCGCTGACTTTTTTTCCTCTCTCGCTTTCGCGTGCTCGCCGAAATTGGAAATTTTTTAATATTCGTAGGCCAGCGCTCGCGCGCAAGTGGCCGAGGTGTTCCTTCCTCTTTTTCGCTCTATTTTCCCGTCCGATTCCGATGAAGAGTAATTTGAAAGTCGATAAGTTTGGAAAATTGAAAGGGTTATTGATTAGTCGGGTAATTTGATGAAATATAGCGAGGCTTTTTTCGACTATTACTTTTGCTCTCGAGGACTCGGACTCTGCTGTTTTGCATCGGGGATGCGATTTGCATTGTGCGAGATCAGGGGTTGGCGGGACTCGATTTTTTCGCGAGTTAATTTTATTTATTTTGCGCGCGAAAATGCAAAGCACGTTGCTCGGGACGAATGAGAGCTGTCAATAATTCATCCGAACAAGGGAAAATGAAAGATCAATTTATATGGAAAAATTGTCAAGTGCATTATCGGAATACATATTAGTCATCGCGAAAAACATAAAATCCTACAAAACCCGCTGAAACCTAATAAATAAACCCTTGGAAAATTCAAATTCGCAGCACTCAAAACCAACCCCAACACCAAAAAAAAAAAAAACAACCCATAGAACCCAAATCGCCTTAGCCCGCTCTCCGCGTCCCTCATTTAAATACCACAATTGCGATCCTTTATTTGATTCCGTTTCGATTCCCCTCAAAACACTCGTGTATAGGCGAAAGGATTCCCTTCCCTCGATTCATCTTCCAGCATTGTTCGGGCGCGATTCACCAAAAGGAATTCGTGATTTAGTACCGTAGTTGAATGTAGCTCCTGCGCTACTGCCCGCCGCCCACACCCACACACGCAGCCCACCCACGAAACCACAATTATTGAAGGCGCTACTCGCTTGCAGTATACATGTATATACATATATACATCTCCTCTGTGAAATTTGTATCTCTCTCTCTCTCTCTCGCTCGCTCGCTCGCTTTAGGACGAGTCCATCGAGACTAGTTCTATAGCACTCGAAGCGTTACTGTTAATATTATCGTAATAGCTCGCTGCGCCCGCGGAGAAAGCAATCTGCTTGGCCGGAGGAACTTAAAATTAAACGTTCCAAGTTTCGGCGGGTAGATTGCAGCCGGTGATGGCTGGCTTTCCGGCTGTGGCCGAATAAATTGGCAGAGTTCGGAAGAGTGAAAGCGGTAGGGCCTGCGATTGATACTTTGATTCTTGGCCTGCGGTCGGTTTGTTTGTTGATGATTGCTTGATTGGTGCTGTTTGAATAGAAAATTTAAAGTTGTTAATTTGTTTATAAAATTAAACTTCTTCAAGAGCAAAAAAAAGTACAAAAAAAAAGAAAAAAGTTTATAGTGTCTAATTTGTTGAATAGAACAATAAATTTCTGTTTTTTAAAACAAATAAAATTCCTAGCGTCAGCGCTTATTTTGAAAAATTGGATTTTCGGAAATTTTATTTCCGAATTTAGCGCAGCTCGCGGAATCTGCTTAACGGAGCGTAGTGGAAATTTATTCTCTTAGGCCGTTATACTTCGGCCATACCCCGACTTCGAGCTCCTCTTTATATCGACGAGAATCGATTTTAGATAATCAGTTTTCTATCAAATTAGGCTTTTTACGTCTGATGGCGTCGGCAAAAATAGCAGATACCATGGCACTCGTAATCCTTTCTTATATTAATATATGAAAGAGTATTTTAAAACGAATGAATTTATTTCGAAGCACTTAATTATCAATTATTGCATTTCATTAATTTTATGAAATAGAATTTCCGTGATTATGAGAGAAAAGATAATGAAATATTCAAAGGTTTTAAAGGTATCGAATTATTACGTATCATTTTAATTCATATACGATACATAAATAAGTAGGTATCTCGTATATATGTATTTCATATATAATAATTTTAATGCACATTTTAATATTTTATCAATTCGTCGTTTCAAGATATTAAATTTCTACGTAATAACGTTCATTATTTGTATTGAAATTGTTTTTGTTTGATTTGATTTTAAAATGTACCTTTGTTTTATTTCAGTTTTCATGAAATTAATCTGAGAAATGACTTTGATAATTAAACTGCAACCGTTGTGATTTATTATTTTGAAAGCCAGAAATTGGAAACTGAATATTTTCTTTAATGTGTCTATTTATTTTCAAAAGATCAAAATGCAATGCGTATTCATGCTAAAAGCTAATAAAGTATAGTACTAAAATAAAAAACATAAATTAATAGATGGGACATAGTGCAGAGTCTGATGAGCTTCATTACGTAGATGAGATATAAGGATTATTCTCATGAAGATGTTGATTGAAATTACTATAGCTATGGTTAAATCTAAAAGGCATGTTTTTTAATCTGATTCCTTGTCTATTATCATTGATTTTTTATTAATATACAGAATATAAAAATTTTTGAAATTCTGATCTTTTAACGTAGATCAAAAGTTAAATTTCAAAACAATGCCAGCTTATTGGATTTTAAAAGTCAACTGCAATTTAGCGAAAATATTTAGCAGAAAATTCTTTTGTCGGTTCTCGTTGAAATTTGTCGAAAAGAAATGTGACCTAATTTCCAAAGTTAATTAAAAAAATTAAAAGTCTCAAAGTGAAGTTAAAGCTTTTTAGATTTCCACTAAAGTTTTTCAGTCGCTTCGATTTTTTGCGATCGCGCAACTTTCGCATTTGGAACTTTGAAACTTTCCAACTTCTAATTTTATCATAAGACGCTTGAGAATTCAAAGTTCCCTAGCTATTTGCAATGCTCAATCCGGAAATAGAAGTAACAGCCCCCGAAAAAGAAACTTTTATATAACATGTCTAACGCACGATTAGCAATCACATTAGTAACTAATAAAACTAACTCTAGAACGCATCAAGACATCAGCGGCCTAAATTAAAACAATTAATATCAATATGTACATATCAAACCCAGAAACCAACCCCCTTTTCAACTTTTCGAACCGCATCAGTAATCCAATATCTCAAACCCCGCCAGCATCAAAGCATTAACACCCAATTCACCTCGCCATAAAACTCACTCGCTCTCTCCAACAAAACTTCTCACCAAAACCCCCCTTAAAAAAAAAAAAAAAAGAGCACACCGCGCAAAGTCCTCCAAGCCCTGCGCTCGAATTTGCAAAACAGCCCTCGCCAGCTCCCCGTACGTGCGTACATAAAACTTTTCTCTCTGTCTGGCCGCAGACGTGCCTGCAACTTTCGTCGCCTGAATTAATGAGGAAACTGCCAAACGCAGCGGCGGCCGGCCCTCCGAGCCTGGCCTCCGTCACTCCGCAGCAGCTACTGCGCGGCCGGCCCCGCGAGCCCAGCGAGCTGCAGCGCGTCGTCGCCGCAGCAGCCGCCGTCGCGACTCACGCCCCCGACGGCAAAATCCAGCAGGAGCGCCAGGAGGAATCGCCGCTGCGACACGAAGAAACGAGTGAGTAAAACTTTCATTTCTAGCCGATTCTTTCTTTCTTCCGCCTTTTTTTTTTTTTATTCTTTTGCTTAGCTGCGTCCTTCCTCTCGTGTTTTTCGCTGCGAGGAGGTTTGAAAAATAGCTGACCGGTGCAGCTAGACGATGCTGGTGCTGCTGGTTCTTTTTTGGGGTGTAGGTGTGCTGCTGGATGGAGGGATACGGGAGGTGAGATGGGTTTTTTTTAGGGAGGGACTGGGAAGCTTGTTTTTCGCTGAATTTTGAAAATTGTTTGGGAGGATTGAATGTTAGGAAGGATAGTGCTGGGTACCATTGGTTTGTTGGCATAATGTTTTAATGTTTAAGCGGTGTAGATTGAGGGAGATTTAATTATCTTGATGTTTTTATGGTATTATAATCTTGAGAGCAAGCTCGCAAATGTGGACTCTGGAAGTTAGGTGATGAAAATAAGGTTAGCTGAAATGTTTAAAGCTTCATTTCATATAGAATTTAATCTTTTAGTTTTGTACAGTAAGTTTATAATTTTTGCATTAAAAATTTTATAAATTTCGATGCTTACCGAATTTTAGCTAATGACATTTTTTACCGCTAATTTAACTTAAATGGAATTTGAAGCTCTAGCATTTATTCACGTTAATAAATATGCATGGTTAAATCAGACGAGGCAGCTCGTCAAATGAACAAAGTTTCAGAGGCAGTAACGATGTTATATTTTTAATGAGTTACAGCGTAGATTTTATCAAACTATTCCATTTCTCACTGCACTATCGCAAATTAAAATCAAAGAAACACGCCTCACACATCACCTACCCCAACCCCAATTAAACAAACTAAAATAAAACCAACTTTAAACCCCACCATCTCCTTTGATTTCCCCGACGCCAAATACCCACTACACTCCTCCCAAAAACCCCACGCCCCATCCATAAACATCATCCTCATCATCAACCCAGCCCCGGCAACTCGCCTCTAATCCTCCCCCAAACAAAAAGAAAACCCAGCCAGCGTCCGATCGTCCACTCTAAATTTTTGATCCCACCCCCGCGCTCTCCAATTCCAGCGCTCGTTCAGCAAGCCTCCCATTCTCTGCCCAACCTGAAAAATCGCCGGGCGCGCGGGGATTTTCAAATTGCCCGAGAGATAAAGTTGGATCGCTCTCGGGCTTGCGGTTCGCTGATTCGCGCTGGGATTAATTATGCAGTGCTCGTTCCTGTCTCTCTTGCCGTGGGTTTAATGTTTGCGCCGGGCTTGTTTCGCACCGGCTTGCTAGTTCCGCGGTCGTTTTGCCCTTACCTCCGCTCCGAAAATTGCCAGACGCAATTTTCGAATCGAAGAATCGAAGCGAGAAATCGCGATAAAGCGACGTTCCTTTTTTTTTTTTTCAAGAGTGTTAATGAGGCGGAATTAATGTTGCCGGGTGATCGTTAACTAGTGGGGCTGCGCGCCTCTTCAATACCAATTACACGATGTTTTAGTCGAGATCCACTTTAGCCCTTTAACGACCCTGAAGCTTTAAGCATGAGTAATGAGGAAAGTTACCGGCAGCGCGAATAATTACGCCGATAGGGAGACATTCTCGCTAATTAAATCGTTCTTTGGGTTTTATTGATTTGTTTTTTTCGATGGGACGCGCGCGACGGTCTGTCGTTGAGATTTTTAAGGGCGTTTAATTTTGTGAGCATGGATTGGGTAATAAAATTAATAATCTGAGTAGCATCAAACAGTATAGGATCAACGTCTTGGTGTGTATAAGAGTCTTAGAGTATTAGCATGATGCTACTTAATTAATTTTACTATAATCATTACGAGTACCTACTTCACCTTACTGAAGTGAAGCTTACAGTTTTAAGGAAGACGCGTAGCTAATAGTATCTAAATATAAACAGTAAAATATAAAAAATAAAAAATAAAAAATAAAAATAAATAAGAAATCAACGAAATTAAAAAAGATTTAATCCCTGTGACGGATGGAAAAATAAGCATGCTTAAAATTCAGGAATTTACATGCCAAGTAGATATACCTATTCCGCTCGTACCGAAGTGTTCTCGCAATGCGCGCGCGCGCGTCTGACTAAATCGGGCTGCTTCTACTTCGATTTACATAGATATGCGCGCCACGTAAATTCCGCCGACTCCGAGTGCCTTTTTTATCCTAGAAACTGAAGGAGGGAGAGAGCTGAATTTATTCCGCGAAATTTTCCTATTTCTGCCGGCACAATTAGTAATTAATGCTGAATCTGAAAGAACTAACGAGTTTTAATCTGAAAAATCGAAATCAAAGTCAAGTAAATGCCAGTGATATGATAAATTCGTACAGACATTTCGATAAAACATATTGGTTTCATTTTTGGCTGAATCGAGAGTAATATTAAAATTTTCAGATGTTTTATCGGCTTACGGACTGCGCCGGCTCATTTGCATAACATTTTAATGGTCCGCATTTTATAGAAATTAATGAAAGCTATACAGCGGCGCGTTCGGGGCTAAATTATACTCATTAAACTATAATGAATGATGTGAACATTCCGCATTATTCAGTAGGTTTGATGTCTCTGTAAATAATTAACTCGTTCTGAAATTAATAATTCATGAAAGACATTATCTTACCGTCCCCTTTGATTTTATTGAAAAGCTATTATATACGCATTATCATCATTACGAAACATTTTATTCCACATATAGAATTATAATTCCGAATAAAAGTAATACCTCCAAAACACAATGATCCCAAGAAAAAAATCAGTTAATCCAGTTTATCATCAACTCCGCACTCGCCATTATCAAATTTCCATCCGGCGTAATTGAAAACCTAATTATTTACATAAAAGAGTTAAAATCGCAATGAAACGCTTTGAAGCCAGATCAAAGCGCCCCGAGTAAAACAGATACTCTCCCCCCATAGTATCAAAAGAACGGGCAACGGGTATTTAATCATTTTCTTTCCCAAGGCCCTGATGAACCTTTAAAACGCGAAGAATTCCAACCCGCCCCTCTGTCTTCTCCGCCGCGCGTTTTTCCGCTCTCTCTCCATTCTCTCGAGTCTTTTGTAAGAGCAAATAGCGACTGCGTTAAATACGGAAATTCCATTGGCGTTAAAACGGAACCGCAGCCCGGCGCTTAAAGTATTCCGCAAATATTGAAAGTATACACACGGCGCGCGCCGCGAGCGCTCGATTCTCCATGCATAAAGAACGCGGCTCTGCGCATTTTACTTTTTAATCCGCGCGGACGAGCAAAAAACGGGGGAGGAGGAGGAAAATGAAGGAGCGCACTTGAGGCAAACGTCGCGGAAAGTTGCGAGAGCCGCGCCAACTGGCCGAAAACTGATCGCGCGAGAAAGTTTGACAAGAAAGAGCCGAGTGCGCAGTCTGGGGGATGCTAGTTTTCTGAGAGCTGTGTTATTCCATTTTGAAGGGGGGGAGGGTGGGGTGAGCGCTGAAATTTTAACGGGACGGTGTCGGTGGGTGATGGTGAGGGTTATTTTTGTTGGGGGGATTGAGGCATGTGGGTGGAGTTTGGATTGATGTTTTAGTGAGAGGTGGAAGTGTATTAGTATTGATAGGTGTAAATGTGTTGATTAGGGGGATAATTTTTGTTGAAATATTTAGAGTTACATGTGTTATTGTGTTTTTGTTTTACGATACGATTTTTATACTTCGTACCAGATTTTTACATCGTCAACACATATTTTTTATTTTGTTAAATTTATTAATAAATTAATTTTTAGTTGTTTCATATAAATTTTATTTTTCAATTTTCAAAAGATATAAGGTTCAATATTAATATATGGAGATATTGTAAACAATGAAATAATTGCCTTTCGCAATTGAAATTATCTATTAAAATTAATGTAAACAGCGTAGTATATTACATAAGCTTCGCTCTATTTACAATTTTGTAAACATTTTCCATTACAGCTTTATACTTTGCGCAAAAGCGTATTATTAGGTATGAGATTATAACCCAAGCGGGGATAGCACATGTGGATTCTTTTACATATCAAGTTACTAACCCGTAAAATTATGTTCCACCAGCGTTAAATTGAAATTAATATTTTCACGTACGCCGGGCACAAAAGAATATTTTTCCATAAAATTTGACTTTCATAGTTGGCTGAAAATACCACAGATATTATGCTCATTGTTGAATAATCGTTTAATAAGATGTTATTTAGTATCATTATAGTAAAAACCGTAATTCCGCTATTTATATAATATTCAGTCTAGAAAAGAATTTTCTTAATTATAAAAAAAAATTTTTCTACACGCGAAAAACATTTTTAATAATATAAAGTGGCAAACATAATAAGCTAGCATTAAAATAAGATAAGAATCCTAATTTTCCGTTATTACCGTTCGCCCAAAAAGAAGGCAGACCGCATAAAAAGTGTAATTTCAAAAAGTTCTCCACCGGCCGTCGACTTAAATTTTTTATTATTACGGAAAGTTTGTAGTTATCTGTATCTTCAATTCGCTTATCTGCTTTCTTTCACTTCTACTATTTTCTCATTTCCCCTCATTGTCTCATTATTTTTTCCTTACTCCTTTTTATCTCTCCTCCGCTGTTTTCACCGCTGCATTTAAACTTGTCGCATTAATTTCCACCACCACAATACGTCCAATGATCCATTATGAAATATTTACTCAAAGTCCAGAACGCCTCGTAGAATAATTAAATATCCCAGCATAATTCCCGGCCCGCACGCCAACTTAATTACCAGCAAAGTTGCAATGAATCTCGCTCCTCCTGTCCTACTTTCCCTTTCGTCCGCTTCGACATCCACTGCATTCTTTCTTCGCGTACTTTTAATAGTCAATTCGCATACAAAAAAAGAACATCAGCGAAACTCGCGATCCCGTGTTTTAGTTATAATGGCTTCGCGGCATATATAACTTTTTTCATTAACGTATCAGCCGCGCAAAGTATACGAGCTGGAATTTTTTTAAAATCACCAGCCGCGCGCAGATGACGATAAAGCCGCGCTTCGGCAAGTTAAAGTTCGAAAGTTTACGCGAGAAAACGGCAAGTCCATACTCCTGCCGTCGAACTAAAACCTCGTAGAAAATAGAGCCGCGCACGCAAAATTGGTCTTTGCCACGGCTTCCACCGTTAATTACCCACGAAACCTCCTCGATTACGCATCCCACTCCAACCCATGCAAAAAACAAAAAAAAAAAAGCCTCATCGAACCAAACGCTCCAACGAACGGATCGTTCGCAATTCGACGTCGGCTCGTCGAATTCGTCACGCCACTCGGCAATACCCTACCGCCGCCGGGGGAATTGATAAACAATATTGTCAGCCGAGCGGAACGTTAGGCCCGCTGGAAACATCTCATTTCCTCCCTATTGCCGCCGCGCTCTCTTATATTTTCCCATTTTCCCGCGCACGGCCCTATATATCTCCCCGTCCTCGTCCCCGACCAGCCCCCCGCCGATCTCTAATTTTCCCCTCTCTCTTTTCCCGCCGGCTGCGCTAGAGAGCTGCCAAGTGGAGCATGCGATTTTCGATTCGGCCGAATCAGCGGGAGGCTCCATATATAGCTCTCAGCTCGATGAGTATGTGTGCGTTAGGCGAGCGAGAGGCTAGTCAAATAAGTCTGAGCGGCTATATGCGCGCTTGGCCTCGCTGCGTCGTGTATTTACGCGTGTATATTTGTCTTTGCGCGCGCCGAGGTTATATAGCGCGCCGGGCTGTAATTTTCCAGGGGAACTAAGCTTTTCCTCTATCCAGCACATAAGCATCCTCTAAGCGGTATGTGTGTAGGTATATAGTTGCTAGCGTAACGAGGAGTCGTTTCTTTACTCTTCTTCCTCACCCCGTGCTCTTCCTTTTCCCGTCCGCTTTTGCCATTTTTATCCAGCGCGTCTTTTTTTGCTCCGATTTTTACCGATCGCGCCGTCATTTGTAGGAATGGCCGAGATTTTTTACCGGCGCCTCCCCGCGGCTTTAGTCCGCCGCGCGCTCGAATTTTTTCCCCCCCTCATTTTTTCTCCGCCGCACTTTTTTTTGCTCCGCGGGCGGCGATGTTCTTTTCTTTTTGCCAGCACGTGCAGCGCCGGCATCGCGGCTCTTTGCGTTTTGACGTGTGCGGAAGAGATAGAGGGAGTGCCGAAACGACGGGATTCACTCGGGCTGGGGTTCGGTAATTAAATTGAAATTTTAATAACGCTGAGAATTTTTAGTGAATTATGTCATTGTTGATAGAAGCGTATTCAGAGTTGATGAAGATATAGTCAGAGGAGGGAGTTATTTTTACTGTACACCGACTGCTAAAAGCAATTTTTTATTGTGTCTGTATTTCTGATATCGGCGCAGTAATAAAATTCAAATGGCACTAAGGTACAAATTCCCGGATTATTTTCTTAGATGTATTCTTTCGTAACCATAAAAAGCTCTAGAGCCCCCGAGAAGCTAGGATTTTTACATTTTTACGAGGCGAATTAAAATAGAAAGACGAAGCCGAGCAATTGCCGGCTGGCTCGCTCTTTGTTAAAAAGGCCGAACGACCCCGGCTACCTACTCTTAAACCCGTAAAAATGACCCCGCGTATTTCATATTTTCTCCCAAGCCCAAGCGCGCAGCTTCGCGCTTGCCGAAAGTTTATAGTCCCGCGGCTGGAGAGGGCCAGATATAGAAAAAAAAAAAAAAAACGAACTTAATATAAACATTCTAAATCTTCTTGGAGTGGTTTTAACTCCATCCGGGGCTCATTTTTCACGCGTGCCCGAGCGAGCCCAAAATGTTACCGTGAGACCCTTCGAAAGAATGGCCGTATTTCACGGGCTTTATGGCCGGCAACAAATCACTTTGGGCGCGCGCGCGCACGCGCACTTCAAAAATTTAAAGACTGGATTCTTATATGGCCGGGCGCTGCGGCACTCCAAGAAAATTACTTTACATACGCTCCCATAAGCGATGAGGATAAGAGCGCGCTTTTCCGCGGCCTTTCGGGACTTGGCTGAGGGATGATGATTTAGTTTGGTGGTGAAGAGCTTTTGGGGATTTGCATTTTTTAGGGGTCATTATTGTTTGTGCAGCTGGGCAGCTGACTTATGTGGATATTAATTATCAGTACTATATTAGTCAAATGAAACGGTCAAAGATATCAAAGTTGAAAGCTTCTATATTTGTGTCAATCAGCTTCTATATTTCAATCTTTTAAAATTTTTATTAAATTTATTTATTTTAAAATACGATGACTTTACGTTCTTGTTCCTCATATTGAGATAACAATATCATGTAAAGTAGTTTTCTGAAAATTGAAAATTAAATGCCAAAATATGGAATATTGGATTTTATATAAGGAGGATCATATAAGAAAGATTTCATATCATCTTAAACCAACACCATCATCTCTTAAAAAATGATAATACCCCTTTTCAAATCGACTCTGTATCAAACTTAATACATTCAATCCAAAAAAAGCACCGTTACAGGAGGTCCCAGAGTGGCCCGACGGTGCGAAAATTCGGGTTAAGCAGCGTTGAGCGCGGTTGTAACTTGGACTGCACGGCCGCAGCCGCAAAAGGGCTTTTCCACTGCGTTTTGAAGCAGGAGGGATAACCTGGATAAGTTTCACGAAACTCCTCCAAGTTTAGCCCTCCAGCCGCTGTTTCTGGCCTGGGCTCTTTACCTCCTCGTGGTTTTCCCTACGCCACAGGTTGATTAGCTACCTGGGCAACTGCGGAAACAGTACAGGGATGGATAGTTAAAAGGGACGGGTGGTTAGAATATTGAAAAAATTAACGGTTCAAGTAAGTTTGACTAAATGGGGTTATAACCCAAAGTTTCTTTGAGTATAGGACCGAACATCCCTACTAAAAGTTCCGTGTGGATATCCTGTAAGAAGTAGATAAATAAATAAATGAAAAATTAAAAAAATCGTAATCAAAGGAAATTAACTTGAATTCCGCTAAGATTTTAATTCGGTTCTCAGGAAGTTAATGAAATTCCATCAAATTAAAGTTGAAATAATTCCCATGGAAGTTTCACAGGTGGTCAGAACCATGCTTTATAAATAGACAAAGTTCTGCAAACGTAGTTATAATTAGAAAAAGATTCGATTTGACAAGGCTTTTAAGGTAACTCAGCGCCTATTCCTCGTAAAAACTTTCTTGCGTTAATTTATTCAGGAACTTTGTTTAATTTAAAGAGTGTAACTTCATTTACAAGTTTGATCAGTAGGCGTCTGCAGGTATAAGAAAAATTACGCCAAGAAAAAATTTCGACCCATGCAAGACTATCTTCTATTATCAGTGATCATTTTACTTAATTTTAGTTTAAAAACGTTCATAATTTTCATTACATTTTATAAAAAATAAATATTTTTTAATAAAACAGGGTGGTCAATTGAACGATGCAATAATTTTTTCTACAACTTATTTTACTAAAAAATAAATAAGCAATTTTTTATAAAAGTTCTACTATTTCACAAAACACTATCACCTCAACAAACAACAAAAACCAAATAACCACCCAACCGAAAAATCGTTTCTCCCAAACAGGCGATAAAAATAGTTTCGGGATATATCGAAAAGCCCGAGATCATCAAGCGATAACGCGCCAAACCAAAAAGTATTCAAACTTATTCTTGTTTCTTCCCCTCCACCCGCCCTCTTTTTCCGGCAAAAGATTTTTCTCATTTCGCGGCGACTCGTCCCCTCGATTTTATTGCTCGGAAAACTGATGTTGCGCGACTACGCCGAAAGATTATCGCCAGACCAGCGTCGAGGCGAAAATCCAAGCGACGACCACCCGCCGAGATCGAGCTGGAGAGAGAAAGAGAGAGAGCGAACTTGGCCCAACTGCGTCTTGTTATAGAGGGGAAAATAATTACGTCGTTTTCGAGAAATAGCGACCGAGCGACGCCCTTTTTTCCTCCCCCCTCTCTCTTTGGCTATTTTCGCCCTGCATTTTGTTGCGTTTTGTTTTCTTTCGCGTCACGCTTTAAGGTAAAAGTTTCCGGCGGCAGCTTTAAGGGCAGCGCATCGCGCGGCGACGGTAAATATTTTTCCTCGCGCTCGAATAACTTTTTCATCTCGCGGATTAGGCGAGCGTGAGCTACGCGGCGAGCTCGCGTTTTTTTTTGCTTTTTTTATCTGTCGACGTGGCCTCATGGTGTGTGCTGCTTTTTGGTTTGAGCGAGTGAGGCTGGGTGGTGAGGTTTTAAAATTGTTGTCGAGAGGCAATCTGACGTCTTTGAAAAACGTCGGATGTTTCGCGTGATGGGATTTTGAAGGATTTGAGGCGGGCGTGATGGATTTTTGTAAACTAATTTTGTTAATTAGTTATAGAAAAGTAGTTTTAATTTATTTCAAAAGAATGTTTTTCTGAGAAAATAAATTCCTTTTACAATTATTAGGATGGTAAAAGAAAGATCAAAACTTTATTGTAAATAATAAATAGTACCTATTTATTCAAAGAATACTCATTGTGAACTTTGCGTAGTTGAACAAGAAGAATAAAAAGTACAAAGTCGTGTCGTTTGCGATCTGTCCTACCTCCAAATGGGTTGGCGTATTCAACTCCCAAGTGAACGAGCTTTTCTCGTTCTTGCATAACTGGAGGAGAGTAGAATTCTCTATACATGTAAACATGGACACTTATACATTTCTAACAACCACAAAACGTTAATGATAAAATGCAATGTTCAATTTATTACTTGTATCGTTAATTAACTATTTTCAATCAAACATATTATCCTACCTTGGTACAAAATTGATCATATTCTAGGCAGAATTTCTATTCAACAAACGTTAAAATAACACATATAGAAATTCTATTCAAAAGATTGCCAGAATTTTTAGATAAGTGTCATTTAAATGTCATCAATTTTCTACCAGGATAGGTACAGTTCCATAAAAAAATCATCAAACGAAACTAATTTTACAACCGAAGTTTTCAACTTATTACGCTCTTACCCATAAACTTACTTAAAAATAAAACATCCCTAATACCGTCAATTCACTTCAGCCCGCAACCACCTCTTAAAATCATCGCTCGTCCTGATTACAAGCGCACTCGACATCATTTGCACGCTCCCTCGCTTCAAAAATTTTTTCACGTCCTCCGTACGCTCGAAATTTCCACACTGAAGTGTCAAAGTTCTATGACGGCCCGACGAGACGTGCGTCGAACGCTAAAAATGGTTAACAAGGCCGGATTTCCCCTTGACGCACGCCGGCCCTGTCCAATACGCCCTTTCGTTATATTTTCGAGACGCGGCGCGAAATTTTTTTCGCCTCTGATGGCCCTACTCGGGCTTGATTGCGTTTCGTGGTTTTCGGATAATTGTGCGGCTGGAGTTTTGTTATTGAATGCGAATTTCGGAAAATTCGGTTGTTAATTTAATCTGGTCGTTGTGTGAACAACGAGGGGAATCGTAATTAACGAGCTTTTGTCGGGTGAATCGGCTAATGATAAATATTAGCTGTTTATTACAAGCTTATTTTCGAGCGTGGGTAAATACATTATTACGACAAACTAATCGCAGCTATTTACAATCGTCATTATAAATTTTGTTTTTTGTGTATTGAATAATCATGTTTACACAATTACATAATCAACGCAAATAAATAAATTTAAATTAATTAGTCAATTCTACGCGAGGCAATCCTATATTTAATCAACTAAAAACTCTTTTGTTACAAGCTTACCATTCAATCCGTATTTAAAACACTAATGAATAAATTTACTTGGAGCCCAGGCTAGAGCGAGCTGAAGGAAACTATCAACATTCATACATTATGGAGTGGCTGGCGGAGCGGCTGCGAAGCCTTCGCTTCCGATTGCAACCGGAGAAATTCAGCCTTTCGTGAATTGAAGAGGCCACACAGCTGGCAGGACTCCGAGGATAACAGCGATTTTACATTTACGTCCTTTGTACTTTCAAGCGTGTTGATTCGTAATTTTTTTCACGAGTAACGAAGAACACAACACGAGGTGCGTAATGTGAAATCGGTGTAAGTCTTCGGTGTCAGTTGGACAGAGACGGGAAATCTGGTGTAACTGGGTAGGCGTAGGGATATCAAACTTGATTTTAATGTAGAGCTGTGTACAGTCTAGATGTGACGTGTGTACAGGGTGGACTGATTTCCCCTGGCCTCACAAGGGATTCACGTTCGCTCGACTAAATAAAAGAGGAATATAGATAAAAATAAAGATTTGGGAAAAGAACGGACACAAAAGAGGATAAAAATATAAATAAACCTATCTCTCTGTCATATAAAGAGGATATAACGTAAAGATACTTGCTCGATCAACAACGGCCACAGCTGTGCAAACAATAAACCCAAAAAATTATATGAATTGATTAAAACCAACCAGCGTAAATTAAAACCCGGTTAATCAGGCAATCCTCGCCGAAAATTTTCATACGTTATCCATTCGGAAGTTCCACATCACAGCTCGATTTAAAAATGGCTGTTTGCATTGCAGCGCGCGATAACTCGCAAAAATTACAAGTAAACGCGCGTGGCCACACATGCGAAATAACAAACAATAATTCAATTCCGCTTAACTGATGATGAAAAAGCGCGAGCTCGCGAGCGAAATATGCGCGGCTCTCGCAAATACGCGCATATCTGTACATACATTAAATCCAGCGCGGCTGACTTGATCCGGATGTGTTCTACTTTAGCGCGTTCAAGCTCGCGTTAGGATTTTGATGCTTTAACTTTTTAGGCGTTATTGTAAATTTTGTTCGTTGTTTCGAATTGTGATTTAAAACTGTTTTGGTTATTTAAAAAATTTATGCTTTTGAATATTTTATTTGTATTTTGGATGTACGCGATATGTAAGGAGTTAAGCGTCCTTTCATAACCAATCTCTTTGAAATATGAATATATTCGTACTTAATTAGAAATGTTAAATTATTGAAGAGATTAAATTGTAATCTGAATTCGACTTTTTATAATCCAGCATGATGACCGCGCAGAATTTTGAATAAGCTCAAGGTTGATTTATTTAAATTTAATTCATTATTCCTTTAAAACAGCTACAAGAACACAAATATTATTGTTTTCTAACATAATTTAACAAGACAAATTATATTCACCTTAGCACGTTATTATGCAAACTTTATTATTCCTTACCTTGTAAACGGCTTACCTCCTCAAATTAAATAACATAAAAATAAAATAAAAATAATTTATCGATAAAAGTACTCTTCAATTGTTTCTTCACTAGACAACAAATGACAAAAATTAGTCAGAGCGATACCGACGAACACATTGCCGCTAATTGACGTCCTAAACAAACACGGCTCATTAATAACATTTCAAAAATGCTTGCGGGTTTGTGTACACAGCCAGCAACTAATTAGTCGCCGTTCTGTAATGACGCTGATTTCGAACCCACCGCGGGGCGTAAATATATATGTATATACATAATACAGATTCTAGTCGCGGAGGAAAAAAAGTAAATTGGTTTGTCGATGAAAGCCTGGGAGGATGTGCTTCCGATATTTCGCGTAAATAGCGTTTTCTGTGCCGTGGGGGCCGAGAGGGGGGAGAAAAACGGACGGCAGCGTCGAGACTCGCCGGCGAACGCGCTAAATGAGTTTCTGAAAAAAGCGCGCGCGCGCGCTTTCGAAAATTGAAGGACAGCGTTGTTTTATCGATCGAATGGATGACGCGTTAAAGCTTTTTCGATGGATGGGAAAAAATTTGCCGTAATGGATAGCTCGGAATTTTGATGGGTAAGAATAGATTTTTGTTTCTGTTAATATTAGAAAGTATACGTCAAAGTAGAAGTAATTATTTTTTATCGTTAATGTTTTAATTAGTTTTAGTATTAAGTCGTTGATTAGATTTTGACTTTGAATGAAAGTAGACAACATGTAAAGAGAACAAAATGGCCTATTTTGATCAAAGAAATGTCCATTTACATTTCAGAAAATTTAATATTGTAAGCTTAGTTTTCTTTGTATTCTGTATCGTGTAAACACTTTGTATACTATATAGCATTTGTTAAACCGAAATGTCAGTACTAATCTATTTTCGCTAGAATATGTGAAAATAGATTTTGCCTCTTTCTGCTTCGAACCCTTCAAATAGTAAATTAATCATGTTTGCAACAATAATTTCCAAATTTATACACAAAATAGTTTAAACAGATTTATGTAATGTAATTGAAATATTAATTATCTTGGAGATTACTTCGGTGTATATAATAGCGTTCTATTATACTACACTGTAATAATCTTATACAGCAATAATAATAAATTATTAAATGCAGTGTAAATATGATTACAGGTAAAATACAAATTAGTTGAAATTGTATTTCACAAATTTCCCATCATCTTCAATTTATACTTTTAATAAAAAATTAATAACATCCTTTATCAATTTTGTAATCTCGTCGAAAATATTAAAAAATATTTCTAAACCAATTTTCCACTACAACCTTACTTTACAAAAAGTTAAAAACAAAATACTAAAGTTAAAAAAACGCTCTTCCTCTCTGCACAAAGCAAAGCAGTTCCTCGATAATCAACCCAATTTCCCGAACGATAATCACATTATTCTCCCCGAAAAGAGCTTTCGATCGACGTAATGTTCAAGTCTCCTAAAACGTTCTCTCGAAAAGCGATAATTTCCGGGAGATTTATTAATGAACTTCAAAAAGCCCGGAGTATCTACCCCGCGCGCAATAACCTCGGAAAATTAACAACGAATATTTCAGAGCCCGGAATTAATAATCCTCGGCTCGTGACTGACTTTCGTTGACCCCCTTTGCTTGAATCAAACTCGCGCCAAAAACGCTGCTTGGGATTTTATGCGATTAACGCTCTAAACTTTTACTGCCGACTATTTCTGCGGTTGTGTTATTTCTTCCCGCTTGGCGTCTAGACACTTTTTTTGCTTCATTTAGCAATGTTACAGCTTACGTTTTTCTGGCTTTTATTTGAGATCTTTTTATCTCCTGCGGGAGGCGCGCGGCTAGACTAGTCGTGTCTGAATTTAGAGGAAGATTTGACTCGGTCGTCACGTTTTAATGTTTCACTGTGGAAGGCGTTCTTCATTTTTAGGATCATTAAATTTTCAAGACTTTGCGCTTGTTCGCTTGCTTTGAACGAAAAATTCTTCTGAGAGTATTTACAGATTGTGCACTAATATTTTGAAAGCTCCGAAGATTGAAAAATATTTTACTTTACGTAAGGTAGAATTTTTTCAGTTTTTTTCTTCGTTTTTCAATTTTTGCTCTGTGATAAAAAGAGACGGCGAGAAAAAGGAAGAGGGCATTTTATATTAAATCTTTATACAAAAAAATTTAATCTTTGCTTACTTATGTCAAACATTTCAATTTTATTCTCGTTAACGTACTCGTTATTCATAAAAATCCTTACTTAAAATAGTAGCGAAGATAAAAAAATTTTTATCTTAAAAAAAAAATTTTAAATTAACATAATCTCAAAATAACAAATATCCCTATGTGGCCCACTACAGATAAGATAATTCCTTTAAATCTTATCTGTATATTATAAAAAAAAGTTTATAAAATAATAAAATTTGTACTTTATAATTTAACTTTATTTCGAAAATGATTAAGCATTAGATTTTAATATAATTATATCACATAAAATACCATCACTAACATTATACAATCCAGCAACTTCACGATACCCACAATATTTAGCTATCAACCCTCAAAAAAACCTCTGCCCTCTATCTTTCCAAAAATCAAAAAAAATCTCCCCACCCTCTCCCAACCTATCGAATCTCACCCAAGCAACTACCTCAGACCCTCCCAGCCTCCTCTCATCATCCCCATCATCGTCCTCACCAGGCCGAAATTTCGGCCCTCTGAAAAATTAATCTCGTATCACAAACCCGGCATGCCTCCTCCCGGGGGTCCGCCACCCCCCCGGCGTCTAATCCATTTTAAATGGAGGCCACCATGCGCCAGGGCGAACTTGTGTTAACGTGTTTATTCGGCCGCTCGCGCGATGAATCTTCGAGTGTCCGTAAACTTTGCTAATAAATGCGAGAGCGCGCGTGTTATTGAATGAGGAGCGCCGGGCTGAAAAAGAGAGGAGCTCAAATCTCGGGGCAAGTTCGCGCGCGGGCCCGTAAGTGCTGATAATTTATTTAGCCGTGTTTTCAAGGAGTCTTTAAATTTAGAATGGCGATGCGTGAGATGGAGTTATTGCAACAGTTTTCGTGCCGTAAAGAATATTAACGGGCGCAGCTCCTTTATCTTATTTTTCGTTTATTTTTTTGTTTTCTTTCTGAGCTGGTGAGGGGGTCAGTTCTTCTTCGTTTATTAAGGCGAGTGAAAAAGTGCGAGGGGGAGCGATATGGATCTCTCGGAAGAGGAGATTAAGTTCGAGGCTATATTCAGTGAGAAGGGGTTTAAACGGCTTTATGACGCGTGTTCATTCAGTTTTTTTAATTAGAAAGCCAGAGGCGGATGGGGTGGGATTTGATGCTTTTATTAGCGCCGATGGGAGGAGAATGGAAGATTGAGTGCAAATAATTTCAGGAAAGCTTTTGAAATAGTGCGAGTTTTATTAAAGATAATGAAAATTTATCTATTTGTCATTCATTGAATTCTTTTATTCAAATGTATTATTAATATTAACTTATAGTCCAGCAATTATTAAACTCTCAACAAACTTTAAAAAAAAACATATTGTATTCAAACTCGCAGATCCATAACAAATTCTGAATTCAGTTAAATATTAAAAAAGTTATTCCCAGTTAAAAGCCCAGTCGAAAAATTCCATATCCGCACAATAAAACGAAGCCCGCCAGCTTCCCAACGTAAAAAAAAAAAAAACGTTAATTTCGCCGCTTTTGTTTGGCTTTATTCATTATAAAGAGGAGGAAGCAGCGGGAGATCGAAAGTTAGGCAAAAACTACGCGGAAACAATGCGTTACATCATCTCGTTTTCACACACGCGCTGTCTCTCTCGTAAACACAAACATTCATAACGGCGAACGAAAACTCGGCAAAATAAGCGTCAGCCACGCGCTCGTATTCCAAACGCCACGCAGAAAGCCATTTCTACGCAAAGTTATACGTCGTAATACGCGCGACAAAAATTGCCTTTCCTTCTTTCCTGCTTCCCGTTCTCGTTTTGGCTTCGCTTCGCTATCGCACGCTGGCAGGGGGAAAAGCTTTTTTGTGGTTTTTCGAAAAAGTTGTTGATTTTGGAGAGGATCTTATTTGGGGTTGGTTGCAGTGTTTTTTTGGAGAGTGCTAAATCGTTGTGTAATAACCTGTTGCCGGGTAATTTGTTGACCTTTTACTTTTTGGATTTTATTGTATTTTAAATTTAAATGTGTAATAGAAACTAAAGTTTTTTAACTACTCTACTAACTAGAGCGAATACAATTAATCGAGATTTAAGAGCTGTTTTGATTTCGGTTGTTGCTTTAACTAAGTGTGGGGTGTAGTGTGTGCTTGACGCATGAGATAGTGGAGTGAGAGAGCGTGAGTATATATATACGCACACGTGTGTATGCACACGTATGAACGCATGTACATATGCGAATTTGAGCCTATTGTGTAAATGTATGTGTGTAAATTGCGTATTTGTTTGTGTTTACGTGTGTATGCGCGTGGAGTGGTAAAGTATTAAGCAATTTTCGTCTGACTTATTTTTCCCATTTGACATGGAAGAATTTATTCTCATACATATATACATATATACGTATAAAATGTACGCACGTATATTTTACATATGTATAACAATATATGGCAATATGCAAATTTTTGTAACAATCGATAAAGTTGCATGCAGATAGGAACTTTGTTAGATAAGGTTTTAGTAGGCCAACTAATAGTGATTTTAATTTTAAACATCATACCGTGTATGTCGCATATACACACTGCTTGATAAAGAATTCAAATATTCTTTTTCAATTAATGTAATTTTTTATAATGGAAACCCAAAAAGAAATTCAATTAGTTAGTTAACTTTGACATTTCATTAGGCTCTAACTTTAGTTAGGATAATGGACTGTCACTATTATATCAATAATAAGATAATGTAGTTTGAAACTAATTAGGGCTTATTTAATTTTCTCTTCAGGAAGATTTGTTGTCATAATTATTTCCTCAAAATAAATCGATAATTTTTAATACTTTTTATTTTTATTCCAGTCCCTCAAGCTTTATTTCTTTTCCGTATATATAATTAGATTTCACATTAGCTTAGTTTCCATTTCCAACCTCATTTCTTCCACATTTTAATCACGAGCAAACATTAAACCCCGCCAGAAAAATCCAACTAAACACCATCTAAACACAAAATTCATTTTCCAAGCCTCCCACTTCTCATTACTCCGGATCGCGAGTAAATATTAAATCCCCCAAGAAAGTCCGGCCAAACATTAAGCGCTCGAACTCCGCCTCTCGCGCATTAAAACTGTCGCAAACAGTCCCTCTTTAACTCGCGCATTCATAATCGCCGTATGTTTACACAAACTCGACATTTTATCTCTCGGGGCAACGAGCGCAGAAAAAAAAAAGTAAGCGCGCACGGCGCCGTAAGCCGCTCCTGCGAGGGACCGATTAACTAAGTAATTCCCCGTATAATCCATTATCTCGCGAATAATTTCGCAAGAGAAACAGCCTCGAAATAAGAGCCGGAACGAAGCGAAAAAAAAAAAATAACGGCGTCGCCCTCGCGACTAATTACAGCTCGGGGGAAACACACGGGGCGTTTGTTATCAAACAATTTCGCGCAAAGGGAGGGCCGTTAATCGCGTTGTATACGCGGGGAAAATCCCGCGAGGAAGAAATCGAATTAGGCCGATTAAGGCGGGGTGAGGGGGGCGTCGGCGAGCCGTTGACGAGGCTGTTTAGGGAATTGATAAGGATCGCAGGCCGGAGGTGCGTCGTTTGTGAGTAAGGGTTGTGTTGGAGGGCGGGAAAATGATTTTGGAGGCTGGCCGGGGGTTGTTGGAGGGGATTATGTTTTTGGGGGGAGGGAATTAGTGGTTTTTATGAGAGGTGAGAGGTGGGGAGGCGATTTTCGATATTTTTTGTGTGGTGATTGCGGGGTGTTGGGGGAGTTTTGGTCGTGTTTTTTTATTGGGTGTAATAAACAATGAGTCTTAGAGGTGATGGGCGATAAGCGGAAGCTTTATTTAATAGTTATTTTGGAAATTTTCATTAGGTGTGGGGTAATAGATATGGCTCTAACTTCTCTTTAGTTGAGCTGTTCGGAGCGCCATTCAGAGATTATTTCGTTCTGTACAACGTTAATGCAAGTTTTTATTGATGTTTTATTAAATTCTCAGAAAAAGATTATCCATTAACTATTACTATTCCATATAAAAACGTATTTACGTATTCGTATTATGAATTTCGCAGAATACATATAAAAGATTGTAATTTTTATTTCATAGAAAAATTTTAGAATCACAATAGTAACAATAGGAGCGGAATAAATATTTGAATTCTTTCGTTTATAATGGTATTACTAAAAAAAACTACTAGTAACAAAGAAAAAATCTGTCAGCAGGTATGGGAATTTTAAAATTGTATCATTTTTTTCATGTCGTACAAAATTCTAAACAAAAGCAATTAAGCTAAACAATTATATGTACAATAAATGTTTTATCCCATGATTACCAAGAAACAATACAACATTCAAAATCAAATCTACTAAAAGCCTTCCTTTATTATTCCAAAACAATCCGTCCCCCTTCAAAACGCAAACGCTTCATTAAAAAACCACACCTCATGATCCCGCCATAAAATCCTTCTCCGAACAAGCCATAAATATTTCCCCAGCCGCTCGAAAAAAAAAGTATCGCGTCCCTTCATCTCGCGAGCGCTTATCACCTTGCCCACGGCTGCTGCCGCTGCTGCTGGTCTCGCAATTTGGTCTCCGACTCTTGTAAAAAGCACGCCTGTAAAAAATTCACGAGTCGCTACTGCTGCGTTTTTACAGGCCAATTTTTCGCCCCCGCCCCCGCCGAGCAGACAGAGTGAGGAGAGGCTTAACAAGCGAGTGCAGCCGCGCAGATAAAGAATATAAAGTGAGACGTCTAATTCCGTAATATTGATCGGTCGGCGTGCGATTTTGCGCGGGTGGTGAGAGGTGCTGGGCTGGTTTGTGTTTAGTTTTGTATTGTGGTGAATTGAAAGGTTGTTTGTTTTTTAGGAAAGCGATGGCTTTA
>UELX01001878.1:0-37255 GCA_900480035.1 Eupelmus urozonus
CTTCAAACTTCCCACGAAAACTAAGTGATGTCGCACCTTTCCTGCGAAGTCTAGTACATTTCGCTTCCTTCCGCGAAAACTAGTATCTTTAACCATCCCGCTGCAAAGAAAGGTAGATTCTGCTGGGGAGAATTTACTACATTTCATTATTATAATAAAATTGTACTATAATATTAAGTAAGATTTGCCTCTGTCTTTGTTTTTATAACTAAATATCAAATTAACTGGAAAAAACTTGTGAAATTTCTCTATATATTCATATCTTTTGTTTCCTGTACAAATCAAATTAGTCAACTTTTCGTGTTTCTGAGAAATTGAATTAAAGATACGAGCTGCAGTCTAATACTTTACTAATTTATTTAACTACTAAATACCAATAATATAATCATACCCATAATTTTAAAATATATGCTTTTTTCTTGCTACCCACGTAGAAATATTCTATCAGGATTGTATACAAATTGTATATAAAAATGATCATATATAATTTTTAAAGAATCCTGGCAGAGTTAATTTACAATCATTGACCCGTAAAGTATGTCATTACAAATAATGAAGATAAAATTAGTTGGAATTAAAAAATTGTTACGAATTTTGACAGTTAACACTATTTTTGTAATAATTTAATATCAAGTATTATTTAATATCTTATCCTCGATTGCGCCCACCTTCCTCAATCACGGCATCCCGGGCAGTCGCCTCGATCGTCTAAAATCGTCTGATGTAGTAGCCGTCTCTACCATTAGAGATTGGATGCAACAATGAAACCATATTTAGACTAGATCAGCCTTATTACTCAGACCCTAGCCCTAATCCTGCAACCGATATTCACCGATAATATAGGCAGTAGCCGTAGTGTAACTCGATTAGTGCATCATGCACCTGCAATTTACGTCTACGCGACGGATGACCATACCTCGACTAATGTCATTTCTACATACATAAGAACGCACATTTTCTAAGAGCTTTGCTAAGATTGAATTATGTTCCAGCAGGTATATACTATAATTGTGCCAAAGTGTGCGAATTTGTTCTTAATAATATTTGTTCGATCAAAGTGATACGATTTTATCAAAAAATATTTTAATATAACCCTTCGGGTAGATAGCTTGTAGAAATCTGACCAAATCTTAAAAGGAGAAATTAAAACAAGGATGTTACCATATCATAGCAATATTCTAGTAATTTATGCTCTACCTGTAAAATAGTATCCGAATCAGAGACAGCTGCGTCCCCGGGTAGATTCTTATCATCTCCGTGTTCGTCGCTATATTTTTAAGCTTCTGCTCTTAGAAATTTGAAAGAATTGATTGAAATTGATAAGGTAAAGCTTAAAAATGATTATGTCTAAGCGGTTAAGTTTCCAAACTTTTCGAAAGACTTGAACGTTTTTAATTAATACGTGTATTGTTATAGCCTTGAAAAGGGAGGTAGAAAACTGAAACTAGTAACACTCTTGGTTCGTCAAAGACCAATAATTCCTCCAAATTTATCTAAAAAAAATATCTTGAAGTTATGGGCATGATTTTATTGACATTTATTAGTTGTTAAATGAATTAGCTAAGTGAACATTAAAACCACGATTTTTCGTAAAACAATTACGTCAAGATGGTCCCCAAGTTGAAATGTACTAATGTTCGCGGCAAGCTTTGAAAAGTCCTAGTTTTCGCGGAAGTTTGCAAAAAGTATTAGACTGCGGTGAAAATGCAATGTACTACTAATATAATACTAGTCTTCGTTAAGGGTGACGATATATGTCAATCAGTTATATCACGACATTCGTATAAAAGAAAATAAGATTTTATAAAATTTCCTTCTTAATTGCGTACATTCTAAACTTTTCTTAACTTCATAAGTAAAAACAACTGTTAACCACCCTTGCGCAGGCCTAACGTCCGTGACGTTCTTATTTTACTGGCTGGTCGGCGGCATCTACACCTTCATGGACCTGACCAATCGTCCAGCCGGACTGCGCCGCTACAAGATCCAGCCCGGCACGAACGAGCCCGTTTCCAGACGCGATCTCGCCAAGGTCGTCGGCCAGGTGCTCTTCAACCAGATCGTCGTGACCATACCCCTGGTCGCCGGCGCCTATCGCCTCATGGAGTGGCGCGGCTATCCTGCCCTCCACAAACTGCCGGACTTCCAGAGCTTCCTCAGCCAGATCGCTTTTCACATCATCTGCGAGGAGGTCTTCTTCTACTACAGTCACCGCCTGCTACACAATCGGCAGCTCTACAAGCACATCCACAAGCAGCACCACCAGTGGACGGCGCCGGTCGCCGTCACCGCCGTCTACTGTCACCCCCTCGAGCACGTGCTCTCCAACCTTTTGCCGCCCTTCATCGGTGTCTTTCTCCTGGGATCGCACGTCGCCACGGCCGCGTGCTGGTACTCCCTGGCGATACTGTCGACACTCAATGCGCACTCTGGATACCACCTGCCGTTCTTTCCCTCGCCCGAGGCCCACGATTTTCATCATCTCAAGTTAGTATTTCGATTATTTTTTCAAAGCAAACTCTAAGCTTCTTCTTTTTTGACAAAGGGCCCTTTTACGCCTTTTTCAATTTCTTCTTTGCCTATTATTGCAGTATATGTATTTTGACGATATGGAATAAATAGTATATTAAAGGCTACTGGCAAGTGGCGAGTGGTTATACAGCTGTCGCTGATTATCGTTAAAGACGTGTAATCAATCACGCTTGTGCAGCCAGTGCGACTGGAAAATTACTACTTGTCGCTTAGCTAGGCTACTTATATGTCTATTATACATTGATCTAGATTGAATAACACGCATACATTTTGCACTTTATGACAAAGTAGTTAAAAGAAAGAAATTGTATTTAAAACGATATTATACATATAAACACACACTTAATTTTTTGTAATCGCATGTACAAGACTTAAAAATATTGAAGAAACGGTATCTTCCGGTCGAGGAATTTGTAAAATAACTATAACGGGTTTCGAAAAAGAAACGCTACAATCAGCTCATTAATGACCTAAATTATGCTGAATCACCTTTATTGCTGTGCAATGCTCAGCTCTGAAATAAAAATAAATATTTGCAAGAATATTCACAATAATTTCTCGATTTATTGTCTTTAATAAAGTTGAACAATGAAACTGATCATAATATTTTTTCGTTTCAATATTTATTAAATTATTAATTCTGCAAACCTTTTATTTATTCTATACCAAGTCATTTATCAATTTATTTATTTATATAAAGTTAAGATTACGAGCACGTGTATATCGACTTGGCAATTATTTGATCAAATATCATGTTTAACAAACTTAATGCCAGACAATGGAAACCTTTATTGAGACTGACATAGATCAGGGTGCCAATTTTCTCATTAAATTTTTTGCTTAAATAAATATATTCCTAGTAACTCAGTAAACCTATATTATAATATAAATAAAAAAAAGCTTTTAAAAATCAAAATTACCTATATGTATAAAAAACGGTTCTCTAAAATTATCGATAATAAGCAGCTCGTTACATCAACTATATTTTTTTTGCAGATTTAATCAGTGTTTTGGCGTCCTGGGTATACTGGACCGTTTCCACGGCACCGATACCCAATTTCGCGCCACAAAGGCCTACGAGCGACACATGATGCTGCTAAGCCTGAGGCCGGCACGTGAACTCTTCCCTGAATGCGAAGAAGACAGTAACGGCGCGATCAAACAGCAGCAAAACTTTCCCGTCGATACGGCCAAGCGGCTCTGTGGCCAGTGAGAAATCGACGTCGAGCCTTCACATATTTTTTTTATGGAATTCTCTATCGAATTCGCCTTCGACCGAACGAGGCCTATTACTATGTAGAGTAATTCATTAGATTGTAACTCCGAGTTCGCAGTGTATTTTTCAGTTTACTCTTTTATTTCATTTGTCTTATATGCTTTTCTGAAATTCTAAACGATTTTCACAAATGTAAAAAACTACAAACTGAATTAATGTTTTTTTTTTTTATATTTAATATTTGAGAAACTTAACGTGGTTGAAAATTTCATTCTGTTTTTTTTCATTTATTATAAATTTTAATTTTTTATGCGGCTATGGTTGTTTAAATCCGCTTTGTTTATAGTTTAATTACCAGGTGCAATTTCAATATAAACGAATGAGAGCGTTACAAACTAATTAAACTTCAAGCAATATACATAAATATATATATATATATATATATACATATACATAGGTCCATTGACGTATTTACGTAAATAATGTTAGTATATTGCGGGATTGTAAATAAGGGGAGATAACGATTGTTTGCTTTTTTCCCATTATAATAAACGATAAATGTACGTACGATCGCGAAACGGGTTACATTTTTGTAAAGGTAATGAAATTTTTTTTACACATAGCGCATTACAACGCCTATTTAATAAAGAAAATCGAAAGGACGAAACGATATATGTATGACAAAAATATGACTGTACTACTGTAAATGTTGCCATGCACAATTTTATATTTTTCTACTAAAAATTTTACAAGCATTTTTAAAATTTTTTTACAATGCGTCTTGATTGTTTAAAGTCTTTTCTATATTTATTGTATCGTTTATATTTAATTTTTGTAAAGTGTCCTTCACAGATGGAATCCATCTCTTAGAAAAAAAAAAATCCATTTTTTATATAAAGCAAAATGAAACTTTTTCATTTCCAAATTATACATACTAATTTTATACTGAAACTCTATATACACATATATTTTATGATTCAATAAATAAATATATGAAAAAAGAGAAATTTTACTCTTATGAAATGATGAAATACGGCGCTAACTTCGAGAACGCCAATTCCTCTGGTTGTGATAATTCTTTAAAACTATCATTCCATTTATCTATACATAATGTATTACTTATAAAAAATAGCGATATTCTCTCAATTTTCACCTGAATCGCCTATAAGTACATTTATTTTATTACTTTTATTTCAGTCAAAGAATATTTTGAAAGAAAGTGTAAAATATATTTGAAAATAAAAATAAAAGTTTTTCTATAGCACATGTGGCTTGCAACGAATATTCTCTTCATGGAGAATTGATATCCTACTGTACAAAGTCAGTGTCGACTATAAAACTAACACTTAAGCATTAAAACAACGCGAGTCTGTATCATTGATGTTACAACTTTCCAAACTACAAAAATAATAAAGTAATAAATTTTTAAACTTATTTCTATTTCCTTCTCATGATAAAGTTTTTATTTTACATTAGAAATTAAAAAAAAAAAGTAAGACTATAATTATATAATTATAGAGCTTTAAAAATTTTTTTCGTAGTTAATATTGAAATATGCAAAACTGTATTAACTTTTATTATTAAAAATTAAATATATCATGGAGAGTCAAAGAAAGTATCAGATTAAAATTTTGTTTTTTTTTTATTTTATTCTTTAACAAAGTGATATACTTTATACAAAATTTGCTCGTGCATCTTTTTAAAAATTGATAAATTGAAATTTAAAATAACATATAAATTTCTATAATTTACATTTTTATGTTACATTTCTTAAGATTAATTAAATGTTATAAAAAATGACCAAGTAAGTTAATACGTCATTAATACATATCAAATTTCAAATTTCATTTAAGGCATACAGCATCACTGTAGATTAACTTAAATATAACATTTTATTAAATGCACATACGTATGTATTTTGCCTCTCAATAATTGTATAAAAATAAATCTTAACATTTGTAGACATATAATTAACTGTTAAACAATTTAATGTCAGAGTTTCATTCTTATTGAAAGAATTTATTGCATTGTTCATGTTTCAAGTATTCAAAATATGTCATTAGCAATTTTTATGGTACTTTTTAAAAGCTTAACCAATAAAAATCATGAGTTTAAATATTTACAATATTGAAAACTTTTTTTAATCAATCTCTCATTTTGTTCAATGGCACAATTGTATAAAAACAAATTGTTTAGCACACTGAAATATATAAATTCTATAAAAATTGCTTATGTCCTTCTTTCATAAAAATAAATTTTTTATAAAAAATCTAACAAGCTATTCATTATACATTCCATCAATTAAAAAGTCCATTCTTCGATAATGTCTTTTGTCCCAATAATCTCGACCTCTCTTGTATAAAACATAAAATGCAACACTCAACAAAGGAAATGCTGTAATCGTAATTACAACAGGCACAATATAATCAATTTTTCTTGGCATACCAAGCGGTGACTTGTTTGTAGGGGAAGCAGGTATTGGTTCATCAGCTTCTTTTCCACCAATTGTCACTAGTGGCTTGGGCTTCGGCTTTTTCACAGGCTTTTTTGTTACTGTGTCATTAGCTACCTCTTGCTTTTGCAGCTCTTCTTTAACTGGTGCAGGCTCAATATGTGTTGTATTTGATTTCTCTGTGCTTGACACTACAGATGCAATTGCAACATTTTGTTTGTTTTGATCAAGAATAACAGCTGATTTGTTCGTTGTTTCTACTCCAGACTTTTCCAAGGGAATGTCAAGTGTCAAAGTCTGATTTTGATCTAATTTTTCAGTCGATTTATCCAAAACACCTTTCTTTGGCACAATCTTGCTCTCTTTCTTCACAATAACGTCTCTTGTTGAACTAAATTTTGGTGAATTAAGTTCGATCGATAGAGTAGAGGGTGGTTGCCCTTCCATCACAATAGGTATTACCTAAAATTCATAATACTCAAAAAACAAGAACAGCCAAAGTAGAAAAAAGTTTTAACACCAACTTACATCTTTGGAGAAATGTCCTTTCTCCAGAGCAGCTGTTGTCACCGTTTGTTTATAATAAACCTTCTCCTTTGCTCCGTCTTCAGTAGCCAGCACAAAGCCATTGAGGAGCCAAGAAAAAATGAAAAACAAGCAGAATCTAAACATTTTCCTCAACGTATTTCCAGAAACTAAATGCTAAATAAACATGGAACCATTTGAAGGCTATGTCGATCAAGCAAACTATGTACAAACGCAAAGTGCAGCATCAGTGAACGAGGGAAAATAAAATTACACATCGAGCTCTGTCTTATCTAATCGCAGCCTCTCGCTCGGTCATGTATTCGCTTCATCGCGCGAGAAAAATGAGCTTTCGAACGGTCAAAATAAAAGAGAACAAACGGAAAATGAGTCTGCGTGGGGAAAACGGCATTCGTCGAGGATAGCGCGGACATACTCGTGTGACGTCACTGGTCGCACAATGCCCCACCAACGCACTGGCCAAGCCATAAGAGCGCGGCTCTGCAGTCTGCGGCAAGTGTATTTTCAGCCAAAGCTTTCTATTCGGCGCAGACTCCACTTTCACGGCTATATAAATACTCTTGCCTCTGATCGGCTGGTTGTGCTTATAATAATACTGTTCTGGAACAATGCTCCTTTTTACTAATTAATTTATAAGCTAATTTTCTTTGCTTATCAGTTTGGAGTATTTGTTAATTAGTAATTAGACACGTCGTCTGTTAGTTTAGATATAATAAATATTTAATGTGTTGCTTTGGTGTCAAATAAATTGCATTATATTATTTATACAATATGAAATAAAAAAATTAAAAGTTCATGAAATAATTCATTGAACATCAAACAATGTCGAATGCAAAATACTTTGTTTACTAATTGAGATTTAAATTTCGTACTGACAATGTGGCCAACAAAAGAACTTCAGTAGTGTTGGCAAAAGTGGCAAAGTTGTCTTCTAGGTTAGTAAAAATTGACATTGGCCGTCGTCGCGTTGACAAAAAAAATGTGGATGCAAAATACGATACGCACTTGTAAAGCAACAGACTAAATTAGTCTAAATTGGTTGATGACAGTTACAGGTATAGATCGATGTATTATTACGATTTATTTTTATAAACTTTTTTCTTCTCTTTTTGGTTTTTAATTGTTGTGTACAAGCTCTTTAATTGCACATGCAATACATGCAATATTTACATCAACATCAACATCATCAACATAATTAGTTTAAAGTTACTCTGTAAAGATTAAGCTTATCGTTAAGCTTATCATAGCTTAGATGTCCATTAAACATAGTTCTACCATATCCATATGCTCTATCTCATTACATTTGGTTACATGAATACTCTTTTTTTTCTGTGCTTATTGTGACAAAGAAAAAAAATATTCAATATATTATGTTTTATTTTATAGATATACAAAAATTAAACAATGAGTTATACAGAAGAAGATGTGGCTCATGTAGAGAGGTGAGTAAATAAATTTATTTTTTTAAATGTAAAAATTATAATAAAAATAATAAATTTGTGTACCTATTTTAAAAGGATAATGGAGACGAAAAATTTTTACGAAATTTTACAAGTACCAAGTGATGCAACTGATGAGCAAATTAAATCTGCTCATAAAAAGTTAGCCCTTTTAGTTCATCCAGATAAAAACAATGCTCCAAGAGCAAAAGAGGCATTTGTTGGTAAATATTTCACATAAGTAAAATATTTAAATTATAAATAGTTTCAATTATGACATTATAAATCATAAATATTGTAGCTGTCCGAAAAGCCACTGCAGTTCTATTAGATAAAAATACACGAGGAGAGTATGATCAGTTCTTAAATTCTCCAAGAGGATTTTGTTCAGATAAATTTGATTTGTCTGGTAAAAATTGTTTCATTCAAATTAAGTTAATAATTTTTGTATAAATGTATTTTATTTACATAAATGTTTTATTCTTATAGATGATGCAATTGATGCTATTCTAGTAACTGCTGGGGTAGTTGGAATTGTGGGTATTGCAGCTGGTCTCATAGCATTGTATGATTGGTTTACTGGCTCAAAAAAGAAAGAAGAACCCAAATATGCCAAGTAATTCAATTTTGCAATCATCAATTCAAGCAATCATCAATTGATTATGATATGAAATGAGCAAAGTTGAACATTATTTGTGTTTGGCTTACGTGGACTTTTATTTTCTTGTGGGATCTTTTTTATCCAAGTACCTTTATATGTATATGTACAAGAGGAATATGCTGAGTTGATGATTAAAGGTCAAAATATTAATTAATGTTTTCTAATATTTAGAAATTTTGATTAAATAATTTTATTTATCTATAATATTTTTAATTATGGAGACTTATTATAATTGTAAATGTAGTCCAGTGCTATTATTTAAAAGAAAAAAAATTTTTTTTTAAAAACCTTTATATATGTAAGGCCAAGTTGTACTGTTAATTCTAGGTTCTTTTAATTATTTAGAATTTAAGACTTTAAAGTCTACTGTTTGATTATTAGAAGAATCTGTGAAAAGAAAATATTGATCCACTGCAACTTAGCCATATAGTCTTTTATATTAAATAAATAAAAAATTTTCACTGCTCCTGAATTTTACTTGTAAGTACCTGAGTACTGAACATTGCTGTTCAAAGTTCCATTATTTATAACAAAGCAAAATAAATAAAAATAAATGTTATTCGTAAATGGCGCAATTTTACTCTTAAACCACCCCAAAAACGAGGAGCACACTCCAACGAGCCGGCGCAGGCGCAGACCGATGAGAACGCGCCTTCAAAAGCCAGAACTTATCGTCCACGTCAGATAGAGCAGAGAAGTGTCAGAGTAAATCGCCCCTCCTCACCCCCGTGACGTAACCAACCGTAGTGCCCCACCGACCGTGGGTCACACACGCAGAGAGCAGAGAGCGGCTAGTCAGCGCAGGCGGTGTGTGCGCCTTTTTTATTTTCCATGTACGATATACCTCGCACTGTGCGGACCGCGGAGCAGTGAACAGGCAGCAATACATATACGCACACATAGACTGGCGCTCTGAGTGTCTGCCTGGATTATTTACTATTCTGCTCCGTCACGGGACTCTCGCACGCTCTAGTATATACGACGGCAGGCTCGCTCGCGGCTGCGGAGTGCGGAGACAGGCGCGCGGGCTCACTGGGTTAATTCTGCCTGCAGCTCTCCCCTTTTTCTACAGACATATATATCTATATGTAAGCCCGTAAAACGGCGAGGCCGAGGATGGACAGCAACAAGGACGAGGCGGAGCGGTGTACAGAGCTGGCCGAGCGCTACGTGCGCGAAAAGAGGTTCGACGACGCCGAGAAGTTCCTGAGAAAGGCCCAGAGGCTCTACCCCACTAAGAAAGCCGAGGGTGAGTGCGCGGATCGAACTGATATCTGCAGACATACACGTCAGGCTTTTTTCCTCCATCTATTTTCATTCAGAGCAGGATCGAATGAGGAACTAACGTCGTCTTTTCTCCTTCCTTTATTTATTCTTTCTTAGGCTTATTTTTTATCGTAATTGCTCGGTTATTAGAGCGCTCCGCGTTTATCTACTTGGGATTATTTTAGTACTGAGTAATGGGCTATTGAGAGATAGATAAAGACGAGGTATTTTAGAGAGTTTTCGACATTATGACTCGCGCTATTCTATGTTAATCTTAATGCTATTTAACTACGTGCTTCAGATTTCAATTTCTTGTCTCATTTAGATGCATGTGCATTGTGATGTCTTTAACATTAATCAAGTGCACTAAATTTAATTATTCCAATGAAATTTCATTGGACTTGGGATTGTGTTTTTTGGAAGAGTCCAAGTGCTATAAAAACTATTAAATACTGTTGATATTATTTTATGAATTGTCTCCTGATTATGTTGTTTTTTTACTAGATTTATTAACGACTGTTACATTAATGTCGAAACAAAGTCAAAAATCAGAGCCTGAAGCGGAGGTTAGGAAGAGAAGTTCAGCAAAAAGCAATGGACCTCACGTTCAAACAACAATCGAGTATACGGAAGAACAAATGGAATATGTTAGGAGGTAATGCAGTATACATAGAATAATTATTATACCATACATTATTTTAATTTTTATTAAATAGTAACAAATACAATTTAATCTTTCTAGAATAAAGAAATGTAAAGATTATTACGAGATATTAGGAATTACTAAGGAAGCAACTGATAGTGATATTAAGAAAGCTTATAAGAAATTAGCACTTCAATTGCATCCTGATAAAAATAAAGCACCAGGTGCAGCAGAAGCATTTAAAGGTAATGTCTTTCATATTATTTTAACTAATATGTGATTGACAAAATCATTCATGTCAAATTTTTTGAATAGCTATTGGAAATGCTGTGGCTGTTCTCACAGATGTTGAGAAAAGAAAACAGTATGATACGTACGGATCAGACGAGGATAGACTGCATACTTCACGGCAAACACATACTAACTATAATTTCACTCGAGGATTTGAATGTATGTATTGAAGCAATGTGCAATATAAAATTTTTAAAAACTCAAATTTTGATAAAAATATTCATTATAATTTTTCTTTTTCCAGCTGATGTTACAGCTGAAGAATTGTTTAACATGTTCTTTGGAGGCTTTCCTCAACAAGAATTTTATATGCGAAGAGGTGGTGGAAGGTGGATGAGACAAAACGAAGCACAAGCACAACATGCTCATACTCAAGTATGTCTTCATTTTCTAAATAACTTCAACGTAAAATAATTTTTATGCTAGAATACTCAATTCTATTTCTTTTTCTTTCAGCAAGCAAATGGCTATACTACATTCCTTCAAATGTTGCCTGTATTGTTACTTATAGTTTTGACAATGATGAGCAGTTTTTTCATCTCTGATCCTATTTATAGTTTACATCACAGTTCGTAAGTATGATTCATTCATTCAATTCATTTCTTAATCTCAAAGATAAATTATAAATATAAACATTAATGTTTTTTAATTTTACTTCTTTTAGTAAATATTCGGTGCACAGAACAACACAAAATCTCAAAGTACCATACTACGTAAAAGAAAACTTTCATACAGAATACGATGGTAATGTAAGAAGGCTTGAACACTCGGTTGAAGAAGAATATATGAATTTCTTAAGACATTCATGTTATAGGGAAAGGAATTATCGTAAGTACATTCTGATACTTCTAAATACTCAGCACATTGCAGTAAAAAAATTCTCTCCTATAAGTATAAAGCATTAACTTTTTTCTTTCTTTTTTTTCTTAGGAGATTCAATGATGTGGAAAGCAAGGAGTTTTGGTGACCAAGAACAGTTTCAGCGGGCAAGAAACATAGAAACACCTTCATGTAAAAAGCTTCAAGAAATGCAGGCGTAGTATAATGATATCTATTAAAAGAGGACTTTTAAATACAGTTTGTAATTTTAGACAAATTTTCAAATATCATTTACGTGTGCGCAAAACAATTATTAAATATTAGGTTTAATGTTCGATTACATTAGACCTTTATTAATTTGAACAATTTCATCCAAAGGCTCTATTTGTTCATTTACGTTTTGGTAAAACTTTATAGAATTTATATTTAGTTTGAAGCTATTGTATTGAGAACCATTTTGTATTATAATCTTGCCTTATAAAAAAAAAGTCAAAATGTTTCTTTTTTAGAATCCATACTACAAAAAGTTAAAACAATCATTGAAAAATATGCATAATTGAACTATTGCAATTACTAAATAATTAAAAAACACTGTTTTTATCCTCCAGTCATTTTTTCATTAAAGTCTACGCTATGTCAGTGTTGCAAAAACACTATAATCAAGATTTAAAAGTTATAAATTGCAATCAATATGTATATATTTACTGGGCTGTTTAATGTGACTGATATAACAATTTAGTCATTGATGAAATAATTTTGTACATACCGCACTATTTAATGCAATACAACTTCTTTTATTTATTAAAAAAATATTGTTTACGAAAAATGCATTGTTGTTTGTTACAAACGAAAATTAAACTTGTGGAATTTCACATTTGTGTTTGTAATATTTAATAATATCTACTTACAGTTATAATACAGCTTAACTGACTATTATTTTTGTTTAATAAATCGAAGAATAAAGTAAATTTTAAACTAATGATATAATAATAAAATTTATTCTTATTTTAATAATGGAACAATAAGAAAATAAATTAAACATATAAAACATCAAAAATTGAAAAATACTGTTTGTACTATAGTCCTTTTTTTGTTTGAAACTTTATCACAATTATTGAGAGCATAGGCACTTATCGATTTTTAAATATTCTGTCTTCAGTTAAAATAGTATAATTAATATATTTATACTATAGTATTTAAGCTTACCAAATACTAGGATCTTCCATTAGCTTAAGATGATTATCGAACGGTTCCACATGATCTTTTTTCAAAAATGTTCTAAATCCTAAGTTTTAGGAAGTCAAAATATTGTAAAATAATTTCTATAGCTTATAACAAGAAATTTAGATTTATCTTTCTAAGTAATGTGTTCTTACCCATAAACAACTGTTTTTCACCATTATTTTCAATAAATAGTTTTTCTAAAGTAATTAATAATTCTTCAAAGCTTCCACTTTTTTGGTACTCAACAATCATATTTTTAAAGATTTTATAATTGTCTTTATTCAATGATTTTTTCACCTACAAACAATTAATTTTTATTAAAATTTGAATTTTTATCAAGTACATTTATTTTATATTACCTCCATTATATATCGTTTTCCTTGTTCTTCTTTTGACAGTGTGCTATCTTGAGCTTGAGTTAGTTTTGGTTGTTGCGATTCCTCGGACATTGGAGTTAACATGGATGTTGATGATCCTTCCTGTGCATTAAAATTAAAATTAATAGGCTTAATTTTCGTTTTCCTTCGTTTTGCACTAGGTTCACTAGTAGGTAGCGCTTCTTCAGAAGTGAGAGATTTTTTCTCAAGTTTACAAGCACTAAAATTAATAACAGTTTTTGGTTTTTCAGCAAACAATGAAGCAAAATCACTTGATTTAGATTTATCTTTATTCTCTTCATCCTTTTTATTAGTTTTGTAGTAATTTATATCAAAAGTTTCTAGTCGTACTTCTGATTTAACTGCAGTTGGTTGGATGTTAAACTTTTGTGTTCGAATCCCGCCAGTTTCAAATTTAGCCGGAACTGAAGGTAATGATATATCATGTGATGTATCAGTTATACTCATTTTTGGTTGAGGCAACTGAAAAATAATTAAACTTATCACTCAAGAACAAATTCAATTTTGCTTATTGTTATTTTGTTCATACACTTACATTTTCTTTTGCATATTTGAAAAATTCTCTAAGATCTTTAAGTACTGATCTAAAATCTTGGAATCGTTTTATGTGAGGCCTAATCCATGCAGATAAATGTTGTTTAAAAGATGAATTATCAAAGCGACAATCGCACAATAATATCGCCCCATAGTCATTTTTATGTCGAATAATACGCCCAATGGCTTGATTGACTGCTCTTGAAGCTTCAAGCTGATACCACTGCTGTCCTGTTAAGCTCTAAAATTATGATAAAATTTAAACTTTCTTACCATAAATAATATAAATATTGGTCATATTTTCCTTACATCTTTTCCAGAAGCTCTATTTTCTTCTAAATATCTTTGTTTTAAAATTACTCTAGGATCTTTTAAAGGTGGAAAAGGTAATCCAGTAATTAAAACTGCTCTTCCATTTGCATTTGCAAAATCTAGACCTTCACTAACTTTACCTCGACAAACAGCCATAAAGATAGCCCCTTTGTACATTGGATCATGAATTTTTTTATAATATTCATTCATGATATTATTAAATCCATCTTTTGATTGTGGTTCAACATAGATTGGCTTTTTAAATATATAAAATCATTTAATTTTCTTACTATAAATTAAATTTTTAAAATTTTATAGTATTAATAACTCTTATTCAACTAATATTACCTTGTTATTTTCAATTTGTGACCATTTCCCCATCTTTTGCCATTCATCTTGACATTTTTTCATAATTGGATAAGATGGAAAAAATATTAGTAAACCATGAGGTAAGATACAACTAAAAATTTTTATAGTTTCTCCAAGAGAAGCAATATATTTTGGATCATTCCTGATAGAATAAAAAAATTAATATTTTTTGTTTTGATTTTATTTTATTGAAAAAATTGTGTATGAATACCTTGTATTATATGATGAATTAAGACTGTAGCCATCATATCCATTACTAACAACACCAACACAAATCTGTTTTTCTGTAACTATATGAGGATTTTCTAATTGTACTGCTATGTCTATTCCAATTTCAGATATAAAAGGTTTCATTGGAGATAGGGTTCCACTTGTTAAAATAATAGAACGAACGCCTTGATCAAGCAATTGCTGCATTCTAAAATATTAAGAAAACATAAAATGTTATCATCAAATAAAAATTGTAATTTAAAATTGGAACAAATTTATTACCCAAATCCTGGACTAAAACACCAGTAGCTAATTAGTTTTCCATCTGATTTAGTAATTTTCTTTGTTTCCCAAGCATCATTTTTAAAAGATTTTTTTGCTTGTTCTATCTGAATATAAACTTTATAGCACTTTTTTATTTTTTCTCTATATTTTTCAATAGCTGATCCAGCAAAAACAACTCTTAACAAATCACAAAATTTTTGAAGAGCATTTCCTTTTCTACTAAATGCTGATGTACTTACTGTAGTAAGGTAAAGAATAATTTTGTCCAATTTATCAATTACTAACTGATCTTTGCCTTGAGTTATCTTTAAATATTAATTGGGCAGAAAATTAATATACAAACATAGTTAAACATCATTTTTATGAAAATTGAAGAATGTACTTACATCAGCCTTTGCAAGTAAATCAAAAATATATCCACCAGGGAAAGTTTCACCTTCTTCTCGATTTTTAATTTCTATAGAATCTATAGCTTTTTCTAATTCTAAAAACATTGCCTTTAAAATACATAAGTCCTCTGCTGAAAAATCTTTTTGTACAGCATTCGGTTGTTCAAATGAGAAATCAACTTGTTCATTTGCTTCATCTGCCATATCTTTCATAACAGCTGTAATTTCATCAATACAAACTGCTATATCTGTACTACTAATCTACAAAAATATTATAAATAGTTTATTTTGAATAAAACATATACAAATTGAGCAAACATTACTCACTTGTAAAGAAGCTGCTTCTTCACACATTTTTTCAACATTATGTGCCTCGTCCAGCAAGACAATATTATTTTGTAATTCAATACCCTGATTTTTTCTTGTTTTAGGATCTAATAAATAATTATAAGGCATAAAAATAATATCTGCACTCTGTTTTAATTCTCTAGATAAAAAATATGGACAACACTTTAATTTTTGACCAGTTTTTACTAAGTCTTCAATATCTAAAATATTATCTCTGACAGTTGGATCATCCTTCCTTAAAATTTAAAATAATTAGCTATTTTTATAAAAAGAATTTATTTTAAATTAATAAATTTTAAATGAAAAGTATAATTTTTACCTGAGATCAACATTATTATAATAAAAGCAATTCCTTGCTTTTACTTTTGCTTGACACATATGGATCTTATTGGAACTATTTTGTTCTTTAGCAACTTCTGGATGTATACAGAGTTGATCTCTTGATCCAAGAACTGTAACATTAACATGCTTGTAGGATGTTCTTTTCAGTTCTTGCATAGCCTGAGATAATTGAGAATGCGTTCTTGATGCATAAATGATCTTTGGCGTTGACCAACCAAAGGCACTGGGATTTTGAGCCAAAGCTTTGCCTCCACCTTTGTCAATATTTTTTGTAAACGTACTCACAAATGGATTACCTTCACTCAATTGGTCCAAAGCTCCCATGGACTGAGCTTGAATTTGTATTTGAGCTTTCTTTATCACAAGCCAGGCTAAGGTTGAGCATAGCAAACTCAATGTTTTTCCAGTACCTAATAATAAGAATATCAAATAAATGAGATAGAAAATAATTAAAAGGAATCACTGGTATTTTAATACTTTGTATTTGACTTTACCGGTCGGCGATTCGAGAACCCCGTTTTTGCCATCCTGTAGACATTCAATAACTTTGGCCATGTAGTCCTCCTGGACCTGATACGGCTTAAACGGAAACTTTATCGCCACTCCGTTTAAAGTAACTTCTGCCATTATGTACAAATTCTATTTTTCAGATCTACAATTTAAACAATAAACATTTAACAACAAAACAACATCGTTTATCAACGCAATGACAGACGCACGACGAAAACGCTCGCTGATTCCGCAGGTATTCGCGAAGCCGCCCGTTTGGCGGGAGATTTCTGAAGGTTGCGTAAACTGACGTCAAAATTCATTTCCCGATTATCAGCGCAGCTTAGTGCGCATGTACGTGGACACGTGCTGAATGTTCTGACCGTCCAAATCAAGAGTATCGTGATGGTCATCTGCCCCCACTCAGCCACTCTTGGACGATTCAGCTGCATGATCCTTGGCCTAGGATTTGCGATTCGTCGACGGTCGTTAGCGCGAAGAAATGTGTCAGGTTTGAATGCGTCTGGCTTAGCTGCTCCGAAATCTTGTGAAAGGAAAAACTATGCGAAACGTGAAAAAACGCGCGTTTGGTAAGTCATAATCAAAGCTTATATAAAACAGGGCATCGTTGACGTAAATACTAAATACTCATTGCTTTGATTACGTTCAGTCGGTAAAAACAGACTGCGGCTACGTTTTTTTCAGACGAGAAAACTTTCTTAGGGAAACTCGAGGGAAATGTACGACACGAGTACAACAGCTGCAAAGTAGCGTTAAAAATGGGATCAACCTAATTTAGAACATTCGGATACATATTTGCATATCAGAACGTTAAGTGATACCTACATACATATCTATAGCGATGCTCGTACTCGCGCGAGTTGTATACAACCAGGAAATATTTTAAGGTATTTCACGGGAATCCCAATGTATAGATAGAACATTATCTCAGCCTCTTGAGTCTTGTACAGAATAATTATTTCAATCAAACTCGTAATTTTATCATAATTTTACAACTTGCGTACAATCTCACAGCCACTGCGTTATTTTTTCATTTTATGTCATATAGATAGTAATAAGTAAATTAATGTATTCGATAATGAAATGAAAATTCCAAGCTCTTGTATTCATTGGTAAACAGTCTAACAGATGTATGGCTGTAAATGAAAAAGTCGTAAATAATTCTTTGCGAGAATTATTACGGCTGTTTTATTCATTTATTCCATACATCAAATTTAATACGTTTAAATGAGATTTAAAAACCAATTTTTTTTCTTCTTTTTTAGTAATCTTGGAGTAAAGCTTGATTTTATCGGATAAAGCTCACATGTACATGACGTGTTCAACCGGAAGATTAAAATCGGTTTAGAAAGAATCTGTCGTAGTTATCTTTTGCAAATATTATCTTTATTTTAATATACTGTTACAGTAATCATGTTACATTTCTATATATTTTATAACTTTTGTGTGTTTCCGTATAGTGTAGGAAGTAATGTTACACCTAATGGAATACGTCAATAAATTTTTATAAAATATATCCTAAAAATAGTCAAATAAAATTATACTTATAAAGTAAATAGAATTCGTTTAGCCTTGGATGAAATTCGGAGTACTGGAACGTAGCGTCCGCGCGTAGAGTAAATATTTGACGAAAGCGCCCATATCCCATTATAACGACTCCAACGCTTCAATTTTCAAGGATGAGGGAAAAATTTATTCATTTAACTTTTATCCCAACGCGAGAGCAGGCCGGATAGAGCTGCAGAAACAAAGAGCGTTCCACGCTCTGAATAAATTAGCGCCTCGCGTGACAATGCAGCTCTCTTGCGCGCGATCGCAAAAAGCCGTGTCCGCCTGCAACAACAACAATATCGAAAAATTCCCGACTTTCGTTTTCTCCTCGTTTTCTCCTCTCCTAGACCGTGACATTGATCCTGAGCGCGCGCGCGCGGCCGTAAACTTTGCGCAAGAACGTAAATCCTGCGGCACGATCCGGCGGCCCCTCTCTTTTACAACCGGTTGTTTACCCAGAAAAAAAGACAAAGCCCGTATATCCATATAATTAAAACATAATCACCCCTCGCGCGCTAATTAGATATTCCTATAGGCAAACTCGACAGGACGTTGATATACCGGAGCGCTAACAATAAAGTACGTGGTGATAAGCCGAGTTTCGTTTCCCGTTAGCGCGAGAGAAAGTGCGTGTAAATAATCGTGGGCGCGCGAAAAAAATCAATTTGTAAAGCGAGAAACGCGCGCTGCTGCGTGGGTGCGAGCTTGTGGCAGTAAAGCTGACGTCAATCAACAAAAGCGACCGAGACCGCGCGCGCAGGATATTATACACTTGTGCAGCTGGCCGCGCGTGTATATACATATACAAGTACAGCTATATACAAGCGTTTGTATGCGCGGTCTATATAGGCGCGTGAAAGTATTGAGTGTGAAAATGTTAGGTTAGGCCCCCACTCTACCGCGGCGGGCGCCTGCAGACGTCATCAGCAGCGAGCTCGGAAACTCCGCGAGTCGCGACTATATCGCCGAGTAGGCGCGCACACTTTGGACAAGTGCGAGACTAAAGCGAGAGAGAGAGAGAGAGAGGGAGCGGTGCGCGACGAAAAAAGAGGAGATACTGTTAGTCGTCGTCGCGCAGCCGAGTGGGAATAACCGAGGAGAAGCGTCCTGAGAACCGCCCGAGCTGCCAGGATGTTGCACTAGGAGCGCGAGAGCGACAAGACGAGAAACAAGAAGCAGAGAGATTTCCCGTTAAATTAGCTGCTTTCCAGACGCCTGCAAACTTCGAGGATGGGTGCTATCGCGGCGCTCTTCTCCGTCTGCGCGCTCCTCGCAGCCGCCAGCTGCAGCGCGTACTCGCTGCGCTCGGCGTCCTCGAGCAACGTCAACGAGGACTTCGTCGTGCCGCATTACACGCACTACGAGGAGCTGAAGGAGCTTTTCCGCAACCTCTCGAACCAGTTCCCGAGCCTGGCCAGGCTCCACTCGATCGGCAAGTCCGTCGAGGGCCGCGAGCTCCTCGTCCTCGAGATCAGCGAGAACGTCCAGGAGAGGAAGCTGGGAGAGCCGATGGTCAAGTATGTCGCCAACATGCACGGCGACGAGCCCGTCGGCAGGGAGCTCATGATTTTCCTCGCCAAGTATTTGCTTTACAATTACGGTAAAGACCCGAGAGTCACGAGGCTCGTCAATAACACCGACATCTTCATCATGCCCTCGCTCAATCCAGATGGCTTTGAAAAATCCAGGGTGAGCCGATACGTTTTTTCATTTTTATCTTCGAATACCTCTCCGAGCGATGTTCAGAGGCCCGCGGATTATTTTTTCAACGATGACTCACGGCCGATATTGTTTTGTAAATAGGAAGTAATGCCAGGAATTTTCCGTCATTCGTGCTTTTCTTTTTTTTTAGGAGGGAAATTGCAATTCGCTGGAGAACTACACTGGTCGCGAGAACGCTAATCACGTGGATCTTAATAGAAACTTTCCGGATCAGTTCGATTCGCGAGTTAATCACGTCAAGGGAGGCAAGCTGGTAGCTGGAAGGCAGAGCGAAACCATTGCCATGATGACTTGGATCGTCACCCAACCATTTGTTTTATCCGCAAATTTCCATGGAGGAGCTGTTGTAGCCAGCTATCCGTTTGATTCTGGGTAATTTGAGTATAAATTTAATAAATTTATCAACTTTTTACTTTATTATTTATTTTGTATGACATACTTTGCAGAATTGAGCATGACTGCTGTGAAGAGAGTAAATCCCCAGATGACAAACTTTTCAAATACCTTGCCCATGTTTACGCAGACAATAATGCAGCTATGCGAAGTGGAAACACTTGTCCTACGGATGTATTTTATGGTGGTGTTACCAATGGAGCTCATTGGTAATTATTATCTGATTCTTTTCTGTAACTTTTTTTATTTTATTGAATTTATTTATTTATATTTTTTTCATTATAGGTACAAAGTAACAGGAGGAATGCAAGATTTCAATTATGCACGTTCAAATGCCTTTGAAGTAACATTTGAACTGAGTTGTTGTAAATATCCATACGCTTCAGTATTACCAGGATATTGGCGCGCAAACAAAGAGTCCCTCCTGAAATATTTGGAACAAGCACACATTGGAATTAAAGGTATAAAAATATTTTTATAGTATATAGTGTATCAAAATTCTAAGCCAAATTGACAAGTAAATTAACTTTAAATGTTTTGTTTAGGCCTTGTAACAGACACCAATGGACAACCAGTTGCAGATGCTAACATTGTAGTTGTTGGCATCAACAAAAATATCACAAGTACAAATCGCGGAGAATACTGGCGCCTACTTTTGCCTGGAACATACACTGTATATGCTGGAGCTTGGGGGTAAAATTTTATAAACTTGCATTCTGTAAAGTAATTTTAACAAATTTCTTTAATGTAATAAATTAATCCATTTTTGCAGCTATGCACCAAGCAATCCACAAAAAGTGACTGTTAAAAGAGGCAATGCTGAAATAGTAAACTTTGTCTTAAAGAAACTACCATTCCAAGAACAACAAGGTAATTTTGAAAATTATTATTATGAAGTGTCACCATTCTTAAATCGTTTTTCACCAGTCCAGAGATTTTACTCCTCCGTATACGATGAGAAATAGTGGTGAAAACATGAAGGACAAAGTACTTTTATTTTAGAAAACAACTCTGCCACTTTATTCCTATTTTATGCGTTCAATTTTCAAGTCTGAAGTGCGTTAAAATCTTCAATATACATTTCACCTCTCTCTTTAATTTAATTTTAAGATCAGTATGACTTTACTCCATGAAAAATATTTATTAGAATATAATTTTTTTCTATATTTATTTGCATTAATATAATAACTCATATAGATTAAGTTTTAAATCTATGTACTTAAAATTTTACTTGAGCATTCTATGTGCAAGAGTTCTTAATCTGCAATATTTTCAAAGATCTTTTTTTATTTATAACGATTAAATTAATTTCCTGATGATTACAGATCGCTTATTTAGCTAAAAAGATATATAGATTGTAAACACAAGGTATAGAGAAGTTAATCAGCGTTGAGGCTGTTTTTCACGTAATGAAATGAAAGTCAAATTATCAGTTTTAGAGTGTCCGAATTTTAACGCTAAATTAGCGCAAAATTTATATGAGAAGTCTATTGACATATCGGGTATCGGTATATATTTAGCTAAAATTGTTATTGAATAAGAATATTTATTTTCTTGGCTTGAGGCTATTATCACATACTAACAAATCTTTCCTCATTACAAACACTTGAACTGATTTTCTGTGAAACTTTTAGAGATCACTCCTATTTTTAGATTTGTTAGATTTACAGATTTTAAACGCTAGTTATATTTACGTATTACTATTAAAAATGGTTCCAAAAACAAAATAAAGTCAGTCAAATAATGAGATTCTTTTTTCGAATCTTTGAGTGATTCTGCAATCATATAGTATAAGTTAAATGTATTACTTTTAGGATCTTTTTTATTGTTTTTCTTAATGATTAAGAATCTATTAACTGGTAGTAGTTAATAGAATAACTAGACTGGCATAAAAAAGATATATAATATTTTACAAAAATCAAAAGTCTCTCTAGTGATATTTTATAGTTTTTCTTTTTGATTTTATTTATTTTATGTTATACAATTATTTAAACAAAAATGAACAAAAAGTGAGTAAATATATTTTTTTGTTTTAACGATATGTACTCCGGCGTCTGAATTACTTGAAAGTGAAATTGTGTAATGTATAGTGCAATATCAAAATAAAGAATTATATTTGCTGTCAATTCAGTGTTTCTTTAATACAGCGACCTATCCTTATCCTTTACGTATATACGTATTGTGTAGTCACATGCCATTTAATTTATTTTTCTCCATACCTTGTGTTTATTTATTTACAAAAATTACACGAGTAATTTTTATTTTTTTATTTTTTTCTCTTTATTTTTACATTTTATAATTTAAGTTTGCACAGCACGAGTGACTGTGAATTATACCATATTAAGATTTTTCGATTTATTTTGTCAGCATATAATTTGAAGAATGACGAAAGCAACGAAAGCATTCTAATGGGTGATTTAGACGCAGCCTTGAACAGTTGATGCATTCCAGTTATTCAGTTTATACGAAAACGCTCTCTGGGCGAAAGAATTTTTATGGAAATCTAATTTTATCGGAATAATTTTATTTCATACTATTAAACCCAAATATTATGAATAAATAAGAAACTTGATCATTTTTTTTTAATCGATTCAGTAGTGTTCATCTTAAAAGAAATTAAAAGCACCGAAAGAAGGAAACGATAAAATTACTCGGTCGGCTGTGAATTTGAAGTTTAACTTATTACTTTGTCTAGCACTTGCTGGATTTGAAAGCTTTTCCTCTCAGCCGACAATGTCGCTTTCTAAATCTCCTATAAATAATGAATTTCGAAAAAATCGACAAACCTAGTATGATGAACTCCGGCGGTCTAAAGAAAACTGAGTTGCAAAAACGAATCACCCATTAAATCATGCTTAGCATTGCTTTCCAAACACCCGCCTCTTCTCTCCAAATCCAAGAACAAACCTAACGTCCATGGAGTTTTCCCGTCGATCCCATCGTCCTTGCCTCGACGATCCACAGCCAAGCACCGCTTGCCAAGCAAACCGGAATGATCCAGCGTGAATTTTGTCTGCCCTTCGACCCCAAGCCTCCGAAATAGTAGAAAAGAGCGTGCGATCCAGGGACGACAACGGCTTCTACACCCGGCCGAGCTTCAGCCACCACCACTACAAGGCGATGGAGTCGATGCTGACGGAGCTCGCCGCCAGCTACCCGGACATCGCGCGGCTCTACAGCGTCGGCAAGTCGGTCCAGGGTCGCGAGCTCTACGTCATCGAGATCAGCAACGGCACCGGCAAGCACGATCCTAACAAGCCGGAGATGAAGTACATAGGCAACATGCACGGTAACGAAGTGGTAGGCAGGGAGCTGCTGCTTCTGCTGGCCAGGTATCTTTGCGAGAATTTCGGAGAGGACTCGAGGGTCACCAAGATAGTCAACGGAGTCAGGCTTCACATAATGCCGAGCATGAATCCGGATGGATATGAGAACTCGACGCTCGGAGATTTTGACGGGATTAGAGGAAGGGCAAACGCGAACAATGTGGACTTGAATAGGAATTTTCCGGATCAGTATGAGACGAATGAGGTAAGTACATTATTTTTTTAAAAGACGCCTTTTTTTAATGGATTGCGAAACTTGAATTTTGTAAATATGCATTCTGGTACAAAATTATTGAATGGAAATTTTAGCCAGTAAATGATTTAGTTGGGACCGGCTTAGTGAGGACTGGCTTAAAACAATTTTATATCACTATTCAGTAGTAGTGCTGAATTGCATTATAAAGAAATCTAAAAGCTGTTTTTTAATACATTCGGTATACATGTATACTTTGGTACAGCTATTTCTTTTCATTTAATTAGAATTATAAAAAAAAAACTATTGTAGTTTCATTGCTCTTTTAAATCTCCTTCAAAGATCGAACCAATCATAACTTTGTCCTCTTCCAGATGAACCTAGTCCAAGAGCCGGAAACCAAAGCCGTGATGAAGTGGATCCAGGACGTTCCATTCGTCCTCTCGGCAAATCTGCACGGCGGTGCCCTAGTCGCCAATTATCCCTACGACGACAATCCAACATCAGTGGGTAACACTTTTGCCCGCCCAAATCTAAGCCCCGACGACGACGTTTTCCGCATGGTCTCCCTCATCTATTCGAACGCTCATCCGAAAATGCATCTAGGCCAGCCCTGTCCGTCTCCGGTGGGCCGGCCTTACAGTCAGCTGTCGGAGAGCTTTCCCCAAGGTATAACCAACGGGGCGGCTTGGTACCCGGTTACCGGAGGTATGCAGGATTACAATTACGTGCACAGTAATGCTTTTGAGATTACGCTCGAGGTAGGATGTTACAAGTATCCGAATGCCTCGGAGCTCGAGGGATTCTGGAAGGACAACAGGGAGCCGCTACTGCAGTATATTGAAGCGGTAAGAGGATAGTTTCATTTTTTTAAATTCATTTTAACAGTAATTTCTATTACATTGATGCTCAAATACCGCTTTTTAAAGTTAAGGTATTTTCACTGCATTTTCTCTTGTCGGTGTTTGTTTTTATAATTTGATCACAAACGTAATCTTTATTATGTAAAGTAAATATGATATAACAAAGTTTTTGTTGTTACAATGAGTCACCAAAAAGAAAACCTGTTATGCAATTAAAGAAACAGTTTTTACTCTGTGTTCTAATACAATACCAACTAGGTATTGTTTTCAATTCTTTTTTACTTTCAACACGTTTTTTCGTTTTTTTTAAATTCACGCTATACTTAAGTAATAAAAAAGATTTTATTCAACTGTTTGATATTCAGTTTGTATCATTATTTTCCAATCTAAAATATATCAACTGCAATAAAACCTCCGAATACCCTTACAGAGCAGAAAGGGCGTACACGGCATGGTTACCTCCTCGATAAGCGGACCAATTCCACACGCGAGGGTGGCGATCGAGGGCAGAGATCACGACATCTATGGCAGCGACGATGGTGACTACTGGCGACTTTTGCCCCCTGGCAAGTACAACGTCACGGTGAGCGCGCTGAACTACGAGCCGCTTACTCAAACGGTCGAGGTGCCCAACGATGGTGCGGGCGAAGTCAGGCTTGACTTCTTGCTCATACGGAACGATCGTTATCACTGGTGAGTGCAGTGCAATTGCCGAGCAAAAACGTTGTTGCTCAATGCCACGGGATCGACGTAAATGGTTCTGGCTTTCCCAGAGCGCTATATGGTGTACGTTTTTGTAGGTGAAAGGATCGTGATTTTCACATTGTTTAGTACTTGCGTGCTCTAGTTTTGAAACCACGAGTGTAATAATGGTTGTTAATAATTCTTTTTCATGAATAATTTGCAATTTTTTATCATATAAAACAATGCCATCCCGTTAAATAATAAGGTTCGTTAAGGCTTTAAATAAAATCACGGGTGGGATTATGCTACGTTTAAATTAGAAAATAAAATATGTAATATTTTGTTACCTTTGGAAAATTAAAATGTGTGTTTATAAATTTACAGGGTTCATTTAAATGATTATGATTTGCTGGCAAACTTGAAAGATGGATATCTTCAGAACAGCGAGCTTAGCGAGAGTTTCAAGCAACTGGAAGTAGAGAGGCCGGACGTCGCCGAATTCAAGGCCGACGATTCACCAATTAGCGCGGCAATACATTCATTTAAAATAACCCACGATGTAAGCTCTGCTTAAAACTATTAACATTCTACGCTATTCCATGACTTTGTTCATTACAATTGTGCTTAATCATTTTTTTACTTAAAGTGCCTTGTGATAACTAAAATATACTCGTATATGTTAAGTTAATCATTCCAATATATTGTATTACTGTTAACTAATTAAACATTTTCTATTCAAACTTGTAATATTTAATTGAATTGTATTTCACATAAATAGATGGGTGGTAGTGAAGAAAGCAAAATACATATTGGCCTAATTGGTGGACTATTTGCGTCTCAACCAATAGGCAGAGAAATCCTTTTACGCTTTGCGCGTCACATTCTGAAAGGAAATAAAGAAGAAAATCCGTTTATAACGAGGCTGTTAAATAGAATTGTGTTACACTTTATTCCCGGTGTTGACCCTGGTTTTGAAAAAGTGGAGACTGATAAATGCGATCCTATTGTTAACGATGAAGTAGGCAGAAAATTGATGCAAAAACGACCTCAACTGGATGTTGTTACTAATGCCCTTGAACAAATGCTTCAAACGGAAGGTTTTGATGCGCTTGTTTTGTTTGGTGGTGGCAATGGAGTCAATGTTCGGTATTATAAATTATCTTTTTATAAATTAAAATATTTCTTATGCTACAATTCAGACTAAATTCAGTAATTTTTTTTTTATTTTTCAGTTATGCATCAAACAAAATTGATTTTTTCAATAATTTTGCGCAAGAGTATCATAGATTTGTTCATAAGGAAAGATGTGATTCTCAAAATGACGATATTAAAAATGTACAAGATTACATAAATGAGCAGTATAAGATTCCAGTGGTAAGCTAATATTTGCCCTCCGTTAAAAATTAAATGTATATACAATGAATAACTGAAATTAATTTTTTTTTTTCATTGCTTTTTTATTTCAGTTAAGTTTCTCTCTGTCTTGTTGTAAATTTCCGCCTGAAGATGCGGTTCCAAGAATTTGGAGAGAAAATCTATTACCTTTACGAAACCTTGTTAAACATTTATCTACCGGTATTCGAGCGACTGTGATGGACAGTAAGAAAAATCCTTTGAGAGAAACAAAAGTAAGGATTGGTTCGACTGTATACAACGTTTCTAAAAATATGGCCTATTTCAAAGCAATATTACCTCCTGATGTTTACACTGTAGTTTTCACTTGCGAAGGTTATAATGATGAATCAAAAATAATAACAGTCAAAGATGATGAAATTACGAATATCGATGTAGTTTTAACTCGTCTTGATTCAAATCATGTTGCTCAAAAGACTTCGCATCATGATGAAAAGTTGAGCGTGGTAAATCAACTTCTTGATGATTTAAATGGAAAATATCCGAAAATTTCGACCTTGCACGAAATAGGCATGAGTCAAAAAAATCATAAAATAATGGCTCTCGAGATCCATCCTGAAGGTAGTCATGATTCTCTTATTGGTTTGCCAACTGTAGTTTTCTCCGCAGGTGTAGGTCAGGGGACGCCTGCTACTTCCAATCTTCTTTTACACTTTGCTACGCACATTTTAACTAGTTATAATATTGATAATGATTTAACGAACTATGTTCGAAACTTCTCAATTTTCATTGCGCCGGATTTAAGTCCAGATTCAGATGACAATGAAACTTGTTCGTACATTTCGAATAATGCACTTCAGTTCCCAATTGAGAGTGGAAAAATTGAGTAAGTCATTAATCACATATCTTTACTAAAGAAAAAGAGCCAAATTCGTCAAATAATTTGACGTTAAATTATTATTTTATTTATTATTCTTTGACATTGTAAAAAGACTATTTCGCTCACAATAACGAAATGTAAATATAATAATTTATAATTTTACTTTTGTTTTTTTAGTTATTACAAGAACTCAAAGACAATAGCCGACTGGTTTGAGAAAATCAAACCACTCTTAACAGTCAATTTGAACAGTGGATCATTGCATGTAGAAATACCTTTTGGTAGCAAGTACGGTAGAAACAGTCGGAAACCTTATGCAACGGACGATGATCGAGTTCTACAGCGTATCGCCGAAGCGTATGTCTTCAATCATCCAAAAATGAGCTTGGTGGATGGAAAATGTGACAGCAAAGTAATCGTTGAGCACAACAGCGTGTCTCATTCAGGCATCGCGGTACGAGGTGGCAAGCAGGATAGCTTTATCGACTATCTCTATTTGAAGGCCAATACGCTTCCATTAGACGTATTTGTAACATGCTGTAGTTCAGATGACGATCGAATGATCTGGGAGTTGAACAAGAAGAGTCTTCTGGGTGTGATCGAGGTAGTTCGTCGTGGAATTGCTGGTTATGTTGTTACAGAAAGTGATGAACCTATTCCAAATGCAATCGTGTCACACGATAAATCCGTCCATCGTGTTCAGACAAAAGAGAATGGAGCATACTGGCTTTTACTTTCAGCTGGCAGTCACTTGATTACTGTAAATGCTCCAGGATACTTTAAATTATCGAAGGTGATAAACGTAACGGATGAAGAGAATATATCGAAAATAATGTTCAAATTGCCCAGGGACGAATCTATTATGGGACTGCCTCGTATCATTTTCGTTATCATTTCCGGTAAATTTAAAATGATATAAATTTTAATGTATTTTAAGTAAATTATTGATACTCGTTATGTGTTTATTCGTATTTTTAATTACTTATTTTGATTATCAATAGGTGCAGTTCTTGTAATACTCACAGCACTATGCATATTTATTATTGCGAAATGCCAGTCAAAACAAGTTGATGAAAAAAACAGTAGAAGATCTTATGCCTTTAGTTTATTACGTGATGGAAACTCATTTTTCGACGACGATGAAAAGGAAGTTGAAATATTTAAACGACCATCCAAAGGTAATCCAGTTTTATTAATTAAAATTATACTTTGAGTTGTTGATAAAATAATTTTTTTTATTGCCTTTTTTTGTAACTGATAAATCATTGTATTAATGAATGAATTGAATTTCAGATTATAAAGAAGATTTAGTTAAAGTCGCAGCCAAACCTTATTTTGATGATGAAGAGAATTCGAGTTCTGATGAAGCGAGTGATTTAGAATTTATAAGACCTGATAGGGAATGGCAAGGTAAAGTCCCTGAGTAATCTAAATGTCTCAATCTATAAGAACCATCCTATAAAATTTTATAGACTGCTCAATGATAAGGTCCAGCTCACAATAAGTTCAAATATCTAGACTGACTGGTACTAGGCCCACACTTTTATGTGATCGATGTATATAAAGAGAACTGAGTAAGATGTTTATACTAATGTAATTTAAGAAAGCTAATAATGATTGTTTTGGTTCTAAAATCGATATTAATTTTAGTTTAAAATGCCAAAAATTCTATTATGTAAATATTTTAATGATAACTGTTTTACAGATATTTTAATAAAACTAATTCTACATAATATTTAAATCATATGCTTTCTTAAATTATTGATCGATGTACTTATTTCTAACACGAAAAGAATGAAGTGAAATTAATTATTGTATTTTATACTATTTCATAATGAAATATTTTAATGTGTAAAAATATCGAATTTTACAGTTATATATAGATATTGTTATGAATAAAAATGTTACAAGTTTTAAACATTCCAATATATGATATGTTTTAGAGAAAAATCGTAGATATTTTTCGACGCCACTTTTAATAAGGCATGTCCAACTAACGTGACTGTGATGCGTAAAATACTTGTTATACTCTGTAATTATTATAAGTATTTTTACGACGTATTTTGTATCTCAATTTTAACTGTAACTGCAATCAAGAAAAATATTTCATGGGAAAATAAAGAACTATTATTATAAAAATAAATTGATTTTTGTATTTTATTCGTTCATTATATAAATAATTATACAAAATATACAAAAAATATAAATACTTTTTCTTATTCCTAAAAAAGTATTTTATTTCATGAACGCTTGTACAGTAAAAGGCACTATACAAATTCTGACAGCTTACATAAAATGCAATAAAACACAATATGGAACTTATTTCTTAAATAAAAACTTATAACTATGCCTAAGTTCTTTTTTGAGCTGCATTTTAGTATGTAATACTATATAATATATCTAACTGGAAATTTTTTTTGGTCAAGTGCACCTTATATTTGATCTCAATGTATTAAGTATAATACTATAAGAATTCATAATATTTTATAAGTTGTTACATGTTACAAGTTATATTTTTTAAACAATTAATTTCTGAATTGAAAATTCGTAGATTTTTCAAGAATCATTGTACAGGCTTCAACAATTGAATCAGTTTCCTATTACCTATTTATGGCATTGTTATGAAATTGCATGAATTAAATTCGTATTGTTTAAAAAGTCATGTTTGCGTGACTAAGATTTTAGTATGCAATGTGTAGCAAAATAAGTTGTCTAACAGGTACCTACCGATACTTTTGTTTTTACGCATAGCGTAAATAATAACTATTGACACTTAGAAATTTGAGCATAAATTCGTTGTTTATAATAATGATAGATAAACTTTGACTTTTCTAAAATTGTTTTTTTCGTTGCACTTAAAATTGTATTGTTAATGGCTATAATTATAAATAAAATATCACGCAGATCTACAATTTAAGTTAAAATACCTACATGCTGTAAAATTCTAAAAAAACTAAGAATTTTAAAACGAATTAAATAAAAGTATCAGGATTCAAAATTATGAAGTCAATACAAGCACATAAAAACATCCAGTTTTACAAAGCTCTCAATACAATTAAGGTCTCTTGGATAATTTTTCCGTCTCCAATAATTTTTTTCCTTTGTACTAATTTGTGCGTGTCATGAATCACAGCGCGCAAAAATAGAAAAACGCACGTCCGTAACTTTTTTTTTTAATCATTAATGGTACACAGGTGGCGGAAAGTATGAAGGATACAGGATATTCCAAAGTATCGCTGCGGCCATGAGCGCAGTGTAAGTGATGAAACTGGCCCACCATACGACCTTTTCCCACGTTTGCACTTCGAGATTACGGAGAATATTGATACCTACCAGTAGGCCGGCTATGGCACCGGCAAGGTGAGCTACGTAACCGATCTGATTATTTGTCTCCAACACGTATCGATTATAGATTGCCTGGCCGACATCTACGGATGTGACCACGAGGAACACTAACAGCTGAAGTACGGCGAACTCCATTTGAGACCAATTCATAAGAATAGTAGCCACGTGAGCAGTGATTAAAGCATAAACGCCACCAGATGCACCAGCCAAATAGACTCCAGGGTCTGAAACCGACGTTCCTAGGGAGCCTGCGATCACGCCAGCAAAGTAGATTATCAGTACCCGCCACCACTTGTGCACCATTTCAAGAGGTATTCCCAACATGATTTGCACCAGTAGATTTACAACTAAATGAAAGACTCTGGAAAGAAAAATAATTATTTTAAATATTTCAGTTTTTCTATGAAATAAAATTTATAACAAATTGTAGGAACATGTGTAATTTAGATTTAATCAAAAAAGTTAAAATTGTATTCAATGTGTTTGACACTTAAACGACTCAATAGATAAATGAAATTGGTCACTTAAGTAATTAAGTAAATTATTTCAATCTGTACTCTACATTCTATTTGACTTTAAAATATTATCTTTTTAAGTGAGTATTTACAGTTATAACATGAATATATTTTGTTTTAAATTCAGAAAAGAAGAAAGTTCACTTACCCTACATGAACAAACATGTATGAAAGATACCGCCAAACTTGATATCTTTTCTGAGGATTGTAAATGAATAATGTTGCTGTTGGTCCTTCAACTGCCACTGCATTATGAGCAACTGTGTCATATAAAAAAAGAACAATTTCGAGCACAGAAATAATTATCATAGCCAGTGCTGGAGGATTGCAGCTATATTCTTCTTCGTAGAGACCATCGATAAAGTCTCCACCACCGCCAGATCTTGACATTTGCATTTGCAATGACGCACCAGCACATGGTCTGCATGGAACCATTGAGTGTACGTATTTCTGCACAAAGTGTCCAAAGACACCTTGCATGTCTTTTCTGTGAATCTGTAAAAAATTAATGTTGTTTAGAATATGCCAAAAAATGTGCTTACAATAAGAATGTATAATGTAAAATAATTTTACCATGGCAATGAACTCTGGATATTCCAGGTATCCTGAGTCATCAAGATCAGCTTTGTGCATGATCACTCGTACAACTCTACTAGGAATATCATTTGTATACGACGATGAACCACGAATCATTGCCTTTAATTCATGGTAAGAGATTTTACCATCTCCATCTGCGTCATACTTTTCAAAAATAGCTTTCCAATGCTATAAAGGTACAAATAGAATTATTAAAGTGAATATCAGTTTCAATTAATTTAACTTTTTATTACGAGATAAAATAGTTTCTACTTACACTATCATTGTACTGAAGTGGTATTGTGATGGCAGCTTCTCCATCTCGTCCGGTTGCCATCCTGATTAGTTTGAAGCTTCTGCAATAATAAATAATGTAAAATTAAGACTATTTATTAAGTAATTACATTTTTAGGAAATTAGAAGCAGAGAAGAAATTTTTCCTTCTTTGCTCCAAAAGATATAACTAAAACTTTACAGTTATTAATATTTAAGCCTGAATAATTTATCAAAATAAATAAACGATATTTAAAAAAAAAAAAGCAATACAAATCGAAAATTCAAAATACCTATTAGCAAGAAACCGACAAGCCGTCTACTTTCCCAAGCCGCGCGTACCAAAACAGCCTCTGGGCCAGTCAGTCCGTAAATAAATACCTCGTCAAAGTCAAATCGAAGCGCGCGCGAAAGATGCAGACGAGTGCATAGGCGCGGCGGCGCATAGGCGAGAAAGACAGGAGCACACCGAACAGAGCGCACGCGGACAGGTGGGCGACTGTGGCTTGGCCGATCGGAATCACGCTCTTATCGTTGACTAGCTATGAGCTCGAGAGAGCCGGCGTCGTTATCGGCGCATTAGTCATAGCGAGAGCGGAAGAGCGCGGCGATAACGTGGCAAGGGCGTGTGCTTATGTAGGTACCGTTACTATACGAACTACGTGTCGTCGCGCGAAAAAAAAAGGGGCGCGCCCGCGCGCGAAGCGTCGCCGCAACAGGTTAAGAGCGTTCACCTACCTCTCACCTCTACAGGTATCGGGCTCGCAGTTGCGATTATGTCTATTCTTAGCTAGCTGGCTATATTGTAGTATCACACTGAGAGAGTTGCTAGTAGTTATGAGGATGAGATCGAAATAAAAAGCGAGCGATTCACGGAGATCCTACATCCTCGCGCGCGCTCGGCTCGCAGCTGCGTGTATATACAGCGCGGAAAACGGACGCGCGCGCGAGAGAGCTGATCCATTCTCCGTCCTTGTCTTTCTTTCTCTCGCTCTCTCTCTATAGCTGCCCCCCTCCCCTCCTTCCTCCTGCGGCACGCGAGAGAGCGCGCACCTGTTTGTGAGAAGAGAAAAAAAGAGCTGCCGAAGGAAGACGAGGAAAGACTTTGTTGCAATATGCATATGTGGATATATGCCGCACGTGATGTACTTCTGCGCGTCAAATGGAATATGCTCAAGTGCAGATCTACAATAGTCCCATCAGCATAATATCGTTTGTACGAGTGCCTGCACAAGTGGGAGGCGAGTCGCCGTTGCCGGGCAACCAGCTCCGAAACGATGTAAACACACAGAGCGATGCGAGTCATTTTAGCGGCTGACACGCTTTTTCGGAGCAATGCGTATAGTTGAGCAAGTGCGAGCGGTACCGATGGGTTATAAAGACGGCTGAGAGAGAGAGGAGAGCGATGAGAGGATGCGCTATTTTTGCGGAGTAGCCAGTCACTGGCTCTCGCTTTATCGAGCCGCGCGATGATGCGCCGCCTTCCTGGAGCTGCTAGGAGCCTCTGATTCACGCCCGAGGATCACCTACACAGAGAGAAAGCACGATGCTGGAGCCGTCTAAAGGCAAGACGAAAATATCGGGCAAGTACCGCGTCAGCCAGCCCATCGAGAACTTGAAAATAAGGTGAGCTTGTTACATACGTCAAACGTGTCGCTCAGAGTTCAAGTCCAATTTTAAGCCGCGGGCTGATCCGCCTCCTGGATTTAGAAAACTCGAGGCCCGAAATAAGCCCGCGCGTGTCTGCACAATTAGTCAATCGGTAAATAAGCGCATAATCCCGCACGGAATTGACTCCCTCTATATTGACTGGGGCTATTATTGACTCGGCTGCGCGCGGAGGAGCCGTATCCGCGATATAACGCCCAATAACTTAGCAGCCGTTAAACATACACTTTTTTTATATACAAAGCGGCCGCTAAGCGCACAGTGGCCAGCTGCGGGGCCGCAGAAAAATATTTATACCTACACGCGCAAGCGCGAGCCGACCTAAAGTGTCTAGCGGCCATGTGCTAGCCACTGCGCGGCTGTATACACATTCATCAGCGGTGGTGTATTTTCTCTGAGCGATGATTTTTTATTTGAATCGAGCTGTTTTCGAACCTTCGCTCTGCGCCTCGTGTTTACGGCGCTCGGGAAACTAATAGTAATTAAGCGCGCTTAAAGTCCTGGTTTATCTTGGGATTTAAGCTTTGGAATGGTGTTTATGAATTATCGTATTGGCACTTTTTGCCTTGGGAATTTATCTAGTCAGTTTTGGATAGTAATTTTCTAGATACTATATTAATTGTAGTTTTATAGTCCGGGTTATAAAAATAGAGATTATAAAAAAGGCTCGATCGTTTATCAGAACGTTATAAAATTTCTTATCTATTGCCAAAAACAATAAAAATGGTGAATTATGTTATAATAATGTTTTTTTTTTTTAAAGAACATTACTCATATTTTGAGTAAGAGAAAAACTTTAAGAAAAGTCGAAAAATTTCATTATTAAACATTTATTTTCATTTTAATCACAATAATTACAAACACAGAAAATTCTCACAATTTAATTTCTATTTTTACCTTAATTTCAAATTTTTCTATTACTCTATTCGCACCTTAGTACATTAGTCACCTATTTTCCTATTTCTCACAAACATTAAATTTTTTTCTCTTTCTCAAAGTGCGTAATTTCAAAAGACTACCGCGTAATATACTTGACCTCAGAGTTTTGACTTATAGTCCTTTTTTTGCTTATGGCAATCGATGGATAATTCCCTTATAAGAAATAAAACTAGTTGTTTTTAATTTCATGCAGTAAAAGAAAACAACATGTAGCGTGAATTCTCTCGAATACCGGAAAATCCGATACAGATGGCTATAAATTAAATGATTTAAGAGCGCGATGCTACGGTGCGCTTCACGAGAAATCTCGGGCCGGTTACGCGGCTTATTTAATTAAAATATTCAAATCAAAGCTCTCCACACCAAATCGATACGTTACGAGCTCTACAATCTCCCGGCGATCAATGCAGTCGTAAATTCAAAATAATACCAAACGATTAAAAGATTCCTCGGCGCTTGATTAACGATACCCGGAAGTATAAAAACGTAATCTTAAAAAACCCGCTAATCAGAGCTCTTTATCTTTCAGAGTGAAAATCGTGCAGCAAAAGTCCTTGCTAGCCGAGCTGTTCGTAAACGAGGGCGAGACGCGCGACGGCAATTTCCTCGAGGACGAGGAGTACGAGTTCGCCTGGCAGGAAAAAGTCTTCGGCCCGTACGAGGCGAAATTTTACAAGGAGGAGCGCAACTGCATCAGCGACAAGCAGAAGGAGTATCACCGACGTCTGATAGAGTCAAGCGAGGAGGGATCGCGTTTGTACTCGTACGTGAAGGGAGACGCTTATTACCCGGAGGTGAATTTGTTAACGGGCAAGTTCCGCTCGAGCCTGTCGCTGAGGAACGAGCGGGCGGCGCCGAGGCTCAGGAACAGGAAACCCTTCGCCGAGAGGTACAACAAGCAGGTGCTGGATGAGGAGCCGTCCGATAGCCGGATTCGCGAGAATCATTACCTCTACACGGTGAGACTAGTTTTTGGGTTTTGTGTTAGTGTGAAGTTTAGCTGATTACTTGTTTTTTAATTTATGTTAATTAAATTCGTAAGGTTTCATTTCTTTTTTTAATGAGGAGGTAAAAAAGGTATAGCGAAGTTTCAAAGAAGAGTGAATTTAAATTTTTACGCAGTTTTCATTATTCGCAAAATGACATTGAAAAATTTTATTTATAGCCCAAACTGGTTCAAGAAAAATAAGCCAAGAAAGCCAGCCCAAAATCTCCTATTCGCTAATTGGCTCATTAATAACCAAAAGATCAAACGCGGAGAGCGCCTTTCAAAAATCTCTGTACCAACTCATCCGTTAACGATAAAAACATTGTCCACCTGAGATCTAACGACTCCTTTTTCTCTGACAGGAGCACGAGAACATGTACATAGTGGTGGATCTGTCGCCGAAGGACGAAGCCTCGGCCGATTCAACGGACTCCGAGGCTCTTCTTTGCACCATCAGCTACGACCCGCTTCACAAGACGTTAACCGTCAGTCCGGACTTTACGTCAGACGAGTGTTATAGCATCGATGGTATTGGCATGAGCTATGATTTCTGGATTGAACACGTGTCGGCGAAGCCGACGAGCCGCGAGCTGCAGCGACGACGCGAGCTTGCCAGCAAGGTCAGTTTTAGAAATGCGCGCCGAGGGTCGCTAGCGAAAGTGAAAACTCTGATGATAGCGCGTCGTATCTCGCTGAGTGACTCGCGCAGCGGAGAAATATACTTGTAATCAGTTGGCGCTTGTATATAGATTACAAACGGTTAAGACTTTTACAATTTGAGTTTTTGCTAAATGGATTTTATAACGGTTTAATAATATTGAAATGAAATGGAAATAAAATTCCATTAGAAAATTGGAAAAATTTATCATTACTTTGGAAATGACGGCCTTCTTTCGTATCAATTTATTGAGATAGTGATTCGTAAATTAAACAAAAATTGCTTCACTTAATGCAATTTCCATTACTATTGCTTTTTTTCAACTGCGTAAACTGATAAAATTTTATTTCAATTAATAAAAAAAAATATAAGAAAGATTTACAGATTGTTTAGTTTTAAGACTTAAAAAAATTGGGATAAAATTCGTAATACAAGCAAAAGTATAAGAAACAAATTCTATCAGCAAGAAAGAGCAGGTAACTATGGATCGGCTTATCCGCGCTTGGGAAAGTACCGCGGCAAGTAGTTTTTTTTTCGTCGCG